>CM073775.1:86097473-86397853 GCA_037158775.1 Hetaerina titia | reverse complement strand
TCGCTGATGATGTTGGCATATCGATTGGATCATTTCATGACATTTTTTCCAATTTTTTGGGTATGAAACCCGTGGCAGCAAAATTCGTTCCAAAATAGCTTTTGCACCACGATAATGCACCAGCTCACACTTCATTGCTTGCTCGTGAATTTTTGGCCAAAATGTATGCCCCAGCCTCCATATTCGCCAGATATGGCTCCGTGTGACTTTTTCCTATTTCCAAAAATTAAGAGAACCTTGAAGGGCCGTCGTTTTACAGCCGCAGATGACATTGAAAGCGCATCGCTGAAAGAACTAAAGGCTATCTCAAAGATCGAGTTTGAGAAGTGTTTCGTAGATAAAAATCTAAGGACTAAAAAAATTATATTTTGGTGTAAGTCAGGTTAGAAATAAGTTATCTGTTTTCCGTGTGAGGAGATTTTAATTTTATTTAAAAGATTAATTTCATCTCATTATCTTCGATTATTCTGATTTATTTATATTATTTTGTAATACTGCCACATTCTAGACGTTTCCATTAATAAGTTAGACAAACATATTCACAAATGAGGAAATTAGAGATATAACATTTAGCAATTAAATAGAATTGTTCAAATCCCCCAACGTAATACTATATTACTTTTAGCTTATTCCTTTTAGTCTTATAAATACAAAAAATCTATAAAATGGGGTTTGATAGTCGTAGCAATTAAGCGATTCATCCAAGTTTGTGGCATCAAAAATATTAATACGATTTGAACTAAATTGACAGAGATTGGGGAAAATAATATGATAGCCAAATATATGCTGTTACAATTTTGATGCATTAATTTATACTCAAATTCATAATTACATAATATGAACATAAACTCTCCGTATACTGTATTTTTAATTATTTAAATGTTTTAATCTCTTGGTTATATTGAGATTAAAAGGGAGTTACAAATTGTTCGAGGAGTTCTGCTCTCTGGGAGAGTTCTGCTCTCAGGATGACTTATTGCGTTATTTTCGTTAAACGATCTCATTAGATCTACTCACGTAATCAAATTCACTATTAACTAATTGCGAGAACTTCACGGTGCAAAATCATTCTATAGACCGCACGGCCGGTCTGAGTTTTGCACAATAAAAATTTCACTTTTGGTTTCGCACATCATAAGGATGACCTAGCAAAAGTTACTGCTGTCGCATTACCCCCAGTTCCTTTAAATTAGATAAGCACTTGAAACAGCCAATAATTGGGATAAGGACTTATTCGATATATACGTTTACGCACCTGCTGCGCGAAAGGGAAGCGTATGATACGTCTTGAAGTAGAACAAAAAAATTACCGTAAATTGAGCATGAAATATCAATTAGCCAGAAAAGGAGAACGAAGTGAAATTTATTTAACGTAGTAAAATGAAAAGATTTTCATTTTTTCTTCTCCTAACCAAGTAAAAGCGCATTTCGTGGGGCATGCAGAACGTGCTATATCACTTCAGAAAGAATAAAACTCGTCTCACAATGGCTACGTTTTGAGAGCCTCTCTAAATTAAGAAAATGAAAAGCGTTTTAAAATCTTTCCCAAGTTATATTTCCCTCTTCTCCCCCAGCTTCTGCTGAGTGACTTCTTTCGTGGGATATGGAAACAAAGTAGGCCGTACTTAAAGACCTTGGCTCCGTGCTTGAACCTCGTATCCTTTCGGGATCAAATTAATATCGCTTCCGTTTCAAATATGTTTCAGGCGAGGATCAAAGCGCTTTAATTATACCAAGTGCTTCTATGTGCTCTCAGAATTTAGTTTACGTTAGACTTATTCGACGATGAAATTCCAGCACGGAAAAGAGAGGTAGCTTCTAATAATTGATGAGCATTGTAAATTAAATGTCACTCCACATAAATTAACATTCACTCTTCACTGACGGCAGCTCGCGGTTTAGTTTTTAGTAATGATGTTATATTTACCTACAGAGGTTTCCCTCATTCGATAATTTAAAAGAGAATGATTTTGAAAGGTAGGTAAACGTGTTGCCAAAAATAAAAAGTTGAAAGATTTAATAGAAAAAATAAAGAATTATGATAAATATATTTAATACGGGAAACAAAGAACGAGTGCACATAAAGGAATTCCATTGAAGTTCCCATTTTTATCATATTGCCAGTGATTTTCTAAACTTGCGGTAACATACAATGAGTAATATACCCAAAAAATATTATTCATGATGGTGGCGATACTAAACCGAAAAAAAAGTTTTCTAGATAATATCACGACCTGTAGTAACTTATATTAAAATCGCGTTTAAGTATCGTAAATATCGACCTATGTATTTTAATGCAGTTAAAAAATGGCTTACGTAATGTGATTCAAAAGTAAACATACTAAAAATCACATTTGTGAGAAAAAGTTCTCTCCAACTTCAAATTTCAAAGAAGCAAGACAATAATTTGGAGAAATTCGGAAAAAGCCATCTTAATTATTTGTTCAGGATATTAAAATGTTAAAACTCAACACTCGGCCTTTATTTTGGGGCGTATATTAACTTAACTAAATTTCACTTGATATCCCAGTACCTGTTTTCACCATTGAAATAATGATTCAAGTTTTTATTCTTCAGATACCAAATAACGTTATATAAAGGAACAGAAATAGTTGGGTAAATTAGCAAGGATGAGTCAATAATGACAGAAAAAACCACCTATTGATTGCACTACCATTAACTTTTAAATATTCATTGTTTATTATCTTCGAGCATACAGATAGTCACCCCTTGCATTTTCATGTTTTGCTTCTGACCTTACACCTGATTTATAAGCAGTAGTCTACCGGATTGGGATAAATTTCGATGAACCCTGGAACTACTTTATTAATACGTTCTAACTAACATGAAAAAATGTTGTAAAATCTCCTACTACACGTGTATATTAAAAAAATCATTATTTAGTTATGTATGCTTCCTTCCTTTCTTAATAAAATTCAAAATGTGTATACTTGTACTTCCTCTACCTCGCTTTCCCAGCATTCTCCCCTTTATATCTGCCTTCATATCTCATTACCACTCTGTATCTCTTGGATCCACTTGTCTAATTTTCTTTGAAATCCCTCCAACAACCGTCTCTTTTCATTTGCCATACCTATAACTTCATCGTTAATACCTCATTAACCGATTACCCGTGAAATTTTTATAAACATCTGATTGACTATTACGGTTTTGAGGAAAATATTGAAAAAAAGATATAGATATAAAGACCATTATCTACCATTATAGCTCACTTACTTCAAAATAAGTTAAAATATATTTATTATAATGGAGAGAAGAACACTAGACAAGCAGGGAAGACGTATTCATAGGGTAGACATGTCGGACAATATGCAGAAAGGAAGAAAATAGGAATATTGAAAAAGGGTATATTTGTAGTTTCAGGTTTTTAGGTTTTTTGCTAGGAAAGGCAAGTAAGTACATCGTTTTACCGCTAACAACTGTGCTCATCCAAAACCTACCTTAAACGGTAGAATATCTCTGTAGAAAATTTTAGTCAAGAGCCTTATTCATACTTGTCTTTGTACTCAATTGAAATTGCAAATTTTCCTTAAATATGAAATATAAGGCGAAGCTAAGAAATGTAGGGGTGTTATGTTTATGTCCATACAAAACTTATTTTCTAAGTAGATTCCCAAGAAATAAAGGTATATTTGTTTTAAATATCTTATGGTAAGTCTTATATATCCAAGTAATGTGATATTTTCCGGGTACCAGATCATTCCGGGAAACCATAGGCGGCGCAGGGAAAAGAACTGACACCCTACCCTAATGTATGAATTTCACACGCCGCTGGGCTTAGTACTAGATAAGCCCTCACCTGCCTCACCGACCTTCCGTTCAATAACCGTTTTATACATATGTAAATGAGGGTGTATGTTATTCATATATATCGTATATATAAGAAAAGAGTTATCAACCGGAAGGTCGGTGTGATAAGTGAGGGTAGGGCTTACCTATTACTAAGCACAGGAGCGTGTGAAATTCATACATGAGGGATATATATGCATTAAAAATGAAAACCCGCAAAATGGCAAACATAGTCATTCACATGGAACCGTATACATAAAAGAAAAAGGGATAAAAACACACATACTTGTTGATAAACAGAGGATTGTTGGGGAAGGTGGAATGGAATTCGAAACTATCCTACGAAAAACTATCAAACGAAACAATCCTAAACTCCGAGTTTACAGTTTCAATTACAGAGCATTAGCAATGAATACAATGGAAATTGAATTGCACCCAAATAGCTCACCAGCTCTAATCCGACGGAAATAGACGCTAATGTAGTCCAATTAAGTATAAGATAGTAACGTACGGGGGAACATTTTTACCCCGGAGTTGCGTTCTGTTTCTCCCCTCCAGCCATTTCACTCCTATAATTACGCATCGTCTTTGGGATTTCAGTCGAAATGCCTAAGTCAACCTTCGCCTCGCTACAAAGGCCCACTCTGGTTATTCTCCTACGTACGTTTGCGAAATTAATGCATACGAAAACTCCTTCCGGAAGCCTTGCCCTCAGTGCCTTACTCTCAAGGAGACAGGGAGACTCCGATTTCTCGTGCGGTTGGATCCTACGGCATCCGTCGATTGAAAATTGCCCAATTGGAATAGTTGAAGGGATGTTGCCGGTAGGGGAGCGTGAAGGGGTGGGGAATGGGGTCTGGATTCCCTTTTCTCGATGCGCCGCAAATTCCGGCAAACCGCCATACAGAACGTACTCCAGGTGGCTTCCGCACAGGCGTACCTCCGAGTGGAAAAATACAAAGGAAGGTACTTGGCTGCCGTAGATAAGCGTCGGAGTGCACTGTGGGGTGGGCGGAAACGTACGTATGCCCTCAGGTACACCCTACTGTGGCCTTCTCGTCATCCACTCCATTCCGAAACAGTGCCGTTCTCACCACGACGCAGAAGTGAAGCGGGCCTGCTGCAGACGACGATTTTTACAGGTTGCGTCGCCCCCTTCAAGGCTTCTTAAAGGCCCCGTGGAGCATAAGAGGTACGGGAGAGAGAGAGAAAAGGCGGAGAGGTGGGTGGAGAGGAGAAATTAGATGAGGAAGGGTAAGGTGAACGGAGGGTGAAGGGGATTTGGCGTCCCACTCGCAATGGATGCAGCATCATCCACTCCAGCGGAGAAAGCCCTTCAGGAATTCTCCTTCCACGTAATAAGGGATCGCATTCGCTCCCGAACCCTCCTCGCCACACCTGCTTTGTCTCCCTTTGTGGGGAGGTGGGAGGCAGTCCTTGCGCTCACCTCTATCACTAGAACTTCAAAAGGCTACGGGGATAGTATTTCATCGACAGAGTAATTATTAATTCCCCATTCTCGAGCTCCTCTACTCTATTCCCGACAGCTCTCCATTGATTTACTCATGGGAAAGGCTCCTCGTGGAGTGATGACTCTTCTGTAACAGGAAGTGTGGCGCATGTTAGACGGTAGAAGAAAACGATATGCGTATCTAAGAATGTAGAGAACAAAGGCCGCATCATGTATACAGATTAGAGACCAGAAATGCATGACTACAGTGTGAGGGAGAATGCTTAATTTGTATCGGATCGCATTTATTTTATTTACAATCCACCAAACTGAGCAACACTTTTTTATCCCCAAGTTCTTCATTCCGGCATCCCATTTTTTTGTAATATAAACTTCCCCGTCTCAAAATGTTGTACGGCGGCTTTAAAAAATTAGTGTTATGTTATATTAGAATTGTTAGTCTGATTTTTTTTAGCCTCCTAATTTAATGATAAGTTTTGAAGGAGGAAAAAAGTAAATAAGTTAGTTATTAGAAGTTAAATGAATAAAGAAAATTTAAAGCAAGTATTTCACTGCCAACAGACACTGATATCAGGCTTCGAATAACTAAGTGCCTTCAAAGATACCACCTGATCTAGTGCTATCATCTTTTCGCCAAATTAAATATTTCAGAACGAATATAAAGTTATCATAACTGGGAAACTAATGTAATGTTGGCGGAAGTGTTAGTTTAGCTTTCTTAGCTTTATTCCTCATCATAATATCCTTCCAAACCCACGAGCACTCAAATGTATTCGTGGAAATATTAATAAAGGTATTTATGTTACTACGATATAAATTTGTAGAACGCAGGCCTTCCCTCAACATAGGTAATAGCTCAGTAACCATTGAATGCAGTGCCTAATGTCATGAGATTTTTACAGTTTCATATTGTCCGACTTAATTTTTCAAGTGAAATTTCAAGTGAACTTTTGCAACGCATTGAAAATGAACCTTATTATTTGGACAATGCCATCACTGGTGATGAAATCTGGGTTTTTTAATACGACACAGAAACCAAACGCCAAAGCTTTAAGTCGCACACCGACCAGCCCCTAAGCCCAAAAATGCAAGAATTAGCAAATCAAAAGTGGAAACAATTCTCATTGTATTCTTCGGTTGTAAAGAAGTGGTCCATAAGGAGTTTGTTCCTTAAGGACAGACAGTTAACGCTGCCTTCTACGTGGATGTACTGGAAAGGCTCTTAAAAAGGTTCATCAGGACGAGAAAAGATATCTCCGCCACCGGGCAACTCCATCACGATAACGCCCCTTGCTACAACGCGCTACGAGTCCGCGAGTTTCTGGTCAAACACCAGGTATCAACGCTGCCCCCCTCCTCCCCCCCCCCGCTAGTTCTGACGTTGCCCCAGCAGACTTCTTTTTCCTCCTCGGATTAAGGCAGCCTTAAAAGGAACCCGTTTTTATGAAATTTTCTACTAAATTTCAGAAGACAAGGCTTGTGTGAACTGAGAAACAGTGAAATTTTACTAAGCGAAAACCCAGGGAAAAGTATTTACTCAAGAGTAAAGAATAATATAATGCCAATTAACATTTTATGAACAAAAATATGGTTCATGTAGAAGCACGAAATTAACGAAAAAAAATATTTATATTCTTTGCCAAGGCTGAAGAAAAAGACCATTAAAAATTATGATTAAAATTCTCATTTGAAAGAATTTCATATTCATTAATCCAACTCTAAAAATAATTACATCTCGCGTTTCAAAATTGCATATGACTAACATTCCTGAGCTGAAATGAATTGGCGGCGGATTTCAGGCCGAATTCTCGGGATATTTAACCTTTAAGTTTATCCTGATGCAGCTGTATACGATCTTTCACTCACGAGGTCAACGGAATTTTCGGCTTGACAAGCCAAGTCCTGATTCGCTGAAGCGATAAAAACGCCCGAAATAATTCCGCCGAAACTGGGTAGATGGACCGAAAGCGTTTTCAAAACCTTGCAAAACTTAAAAATATAATTGACAACAGGTGGAACATGAGCAAATTATACGTGGCAGTCATTCCGAATTTAGCAAAGAATAGAAACTGAGTCATATTTCCTGAACGTATCCGTATTGACCACATGATTTAACATATTCAAAAAAGAAAATGAAATTATAATTGTAATCAAGTCCCTATCATCCCTCTTTATATTTTATGAAGAAACAATATTAAAATTTTCACCAATTTTGACATACAAATATCATTATTTCTAGCAAAAAACGATAGTTAAACTTTAAAAAGTCTTCAAAGGAATGTATTTCATAATACCTCATGTTCAGTTGAGGACAGAATCTGATAACTATGATATTATTATTATTAGGTAATCTACCGTTTAAGATAGGTTTTTGGATGGACACAACTATCAAATAAACATTTTGTGGCTCCCCACCTAGCAAACTAATCTATATCAGGTCCCTCTTCATCTCGGTGTAAGTATGATATAAGAAATTAAATTTTATTCTAATCTCTAGGCTACTTATTATCTGCCGATATATTACTGTTCTTCTATTGGAATTGAGGCAAACATTTTTTGACTAGTTTCTCCAGTTGAGTGCTATAATCTCAAAACATTCAAACTTGGCGAGAAAGGTAGCAAAAAAGGAAAAACTACAGACTCAAGTATTGTTATCAACCCAAAAGTTACTTCAAGGAAGAGTACGCAGGCAACTTACTATGGTCTCCCATCCGATAGCATCACAAAATACGACCTTCACCAATTATTGGCCATTCTGAATGCAAGTTTAAACTGGCAAAGAAGCTATCTATTTTTCGTCTCGGGCAAAAACTTTGGCCAACTAAAATACTCGTTTTGTCCCATTCATCCAGAATTAAATACATTTCAAGTCCAAAACGGCAAGAAACAAGTGTAAACGCGACCTAATAAATTTGTGACTGTCCTTTGTGTGGAAAATACGACTCTGTCTATTTTGGAAACCTCTCCTCCCTCCCGTGCCCGTGGTGGAATGCGATAAATCTGGATAAAAAAATATTCTCATTCCCCTACCCTCCTCCTCCTCGCTCCAGGGGTGGGGGAAAGAGGGGCGGAGTGCGACCCGGGAAAGAACCCACACCTCTGCCCCCTGAGAGATAAGAGGTGGTGGTGGCCAATTGGATGTGAATGGAGGTGGGCGTGGACGGAGAGGGGCTTCCGGTGCCAAACACGCGCGCGTACGCACGCACTCACAATGTATGTTATGCCGTCGTCCGTCCCGGCGTCCCACGGGTACAGGTTCAGCACTTTGGACTCGACCCAGCTGCAATTTCGCAGACAGAGCTCCAACCCAGATACGCCGACTATCCAGTCAGGAGAGGGATCTGTGGATGGAAGAGAGACGGAGGGGAAATGAAAAGGGGTGCGCCACGCAGACGGACGCCCGGTCACTTGTGGTCTCCACGCGTGCCTGCGTCCGTCAAACTCGAGATTCGGTACAGGATTACGTAAGCGAGAAGAGGGAGAGAATCAGAGGATAGTTTCACTCAAAAGGATTAAATTTGTGATGAAATAATTAATTATAACTATAGACTATATACATCTCTGATAAATTTCATCATTCCAACACACTGATTCACACTTGTGTAATCGGATGTTAGAAACATTTTGCGTTAAATTTGATCTCTTTGCTATATAATATTGCTCCATGCGTGATTCAACTCCTATAGCATCGATTATAATCAAATTTCATGTATATAATTAATTTACAATGATGCAAACAGAGGTTTTTATTAGTAAACCTTTTCATTTGTAAACTTTCATCAGCCGTGGATCGGACCATGGGAAAAAATGCGAGTATATGCATTCTCAATTTTTCAAAGTGCCTCCATTTTTTCGCCAGCCCAGGTGTCGGCTGGGAAACGTTCTCACCTGCCATCCTAGATTTCGATTCCCGCCCAGATGGCTCTTCCTCTGCGCAATCGTTTGAAATCGTTAATGCCTTCAACGGTATATTTAGAGGTTAGGTGGAAGAAGGGGCTATACGTATAGTCTCAATCTCGCCCTAATAAAAGACTTAAAATAAATAAATTAATCTGACAACTTTCCTAAGGTGATATAAATATATATTTACGTTGATACAATTATATTGTGGCTATTTCTGATATTTATGTCAGTAAAGTATGCAATAAATCTTTTAAAAATAATCTTATTCAAGGAAAAAGTTTTGCCAGTCTTTCGTTTCAGGTGATGGAAAGTCATTCGTAAAACCAACAGTGATAGCAAATCCCTATCATCATACGGACTGTTGAGTTTGCTTAGACATTACCAGAAAGCTCCTGTAGAAGTTGGTCTAGTCACAGCTGCTTACTGGTGACGCAAGGTTGGGGACCTTTTCGAAAGACAGTTTGGAATCAGGAGACGCAAGTCAATCTAATATGTCATCAAACTGATGATCAATGCTTCGAGAGCAACATAACGGGGAAAACATTATTCAAGGCCAGTTTCTCTGTTGTTTAAACTCGGCGAGATCGAGCAATATGATTGATCCTCTCCGAAAGATTTTCTAGATCCCATATACTCTGATTGAATGATGAAGGACTATATGAATGATTGAGTGCTCTTGTACGATACGTGTGAGGGTCCACGGAGAGGATAAGCTACTAGATCCGCTCTAACTTCGTTGCTGGGGACCAGACCTATGAACAGCTTATGACAGCATACCGAAGCTGGACATGCCAAAGAACGCATCCTTCGTAGGATATACCGACGGCATTTCCGCCTTTATTCTGGTGTGAGATTATTCTTTGCCTTGTAAAGTGCAGTCTTGCTTTGGTTCCAGAACGTTAGCTTCGTCGTCCATAGCCACTTCAAGGTGTTAGGCAGTTCCTTTGACGTGAAATATGCCATCAACAGTCTTCGTTTATGCTCTAAGGTGAATCCGCCTCATGGTTGTCACAAGTATAGCCGGTTTGCTTGCTGCCAAGCTCAAGGATCACAGATCTAAAATGTCGACTTTTCTCATCACCTGGTTGAGTTTGATTTTAGCCATCTCCTAATCCTTCAGCTTAGCAACGAGCAAACCGGCTATAGTTGTGACAGCCATGAGGCGGATTCCCTTTAGAGCATAAATGAAGACTGGTGATGGCATATATCATGTCAAAGGAACTGCCAAACATCTTGAAGTGGCTATGGACGAGAAGCTAACGTTCTGGAACGAAATCAAAACTGCACCTGACAAGGCAACGGTGGGGACAGGATCTTTAAGTATGTTGATAGCGAATATAAAAGAGGAATATCATATAAATATCGATTATTGATGGCTGTGATACACTCCATAATGTTCTTCGGGTTATGGGGAGTTATGGGGAAAGGTAATCAAGAATGAAAACTGCAGAAGGTGCATGCAGGAAACAGGTGTAACCATGCAGGAAAGCGTAACACTAAGCATGGCAGGGTCATAAGCGGCTGTACTTTTAAAATCAGGAATAATCCCAATAGGCCAAGTCACCAAATAAAAGAGGGAAGCGGAAGGAAAAGTCAAGGGAAGGGAAACTGCGAGTGTGAAGAGAGGCGATGGTGCCAGCGAAGTCAAAATAGCAGACGGAATGGACAGGAAAAACTAGGGGAAGACGGACAGGCGGAAAACCCGTAAATGTGTCTGAATTACACACAGTAGAACACAGAGAGGTAAATTCCTATCAGACGCAACTGTCGACTGGACAAACATTTTTCATGGCCTACCAGTACAAAATAGCAAGGACGCAAGTATAACTTGTGGCTCAAACATTGAAAATGCGTAACACAAATGTTTTTACTTGTAATATATCGGTAACTAAGAGATTGAGCCTGGAACATAACTTGGGAAAATTCACGCCAGTTAATATCGTACGATGCTGCACGAAGCGAAGTACTGGACGGGAGTAGCCAAGTGTGTGGAGACGATGCTACAAAGGAAGAAGACGACAGTAAAAAGGCGGTAGACAATTTAATTTTATAAAAAAGGCACCATTACAATGTTTTGTGAAAATTTAACAACGTGGGGGACCAAGCGCCATGGGGGGCGTTTTTAGTGGGCCACGTACTGGTAACCCAGCAAAACCTTGAGGTGCGGACACTACAAGATTTCTGCTTTTAGCTGATTGTCATAACCCTCTTGGAGAGTAAAAATAATCAAAATTATGTTAACGAAAATTCTTTTAAATTTAAGCTTACGCCGAATATAAAACGATGTACCAGCCACGTAGTTTAGTTCATTCTTTTTCTTAAACGGATCCTTTTATGAAAGTCCATAAAACATGAAAAAAATTTTTATTGATTATCTATCCCAAAGGAATTATGTACTTATCCCTTTCAATCACAATACTATCAAAACATTTCTGAAGATCTTTATATTGTAGTTAACTTATTTTGATTTATATTCGCAGCTAAACGTTGAATGGAAAATGAAATCATGAAAAGGAACACATGAAGTTAAAACATTATTATTACATTTTTACCACATTAGCAGTGAATTTTTCATGAAGCAGGCAAATATTTTATTGATGATTTATAAACGCTCTCATATTTAAATAAAAAAGGTTGTGAACCTGTAAAGCGTAGATTATGAAATGATTATTCCGCAACAATAAATTCTGATATTTTATTTTACCAAAGGCTGCGTTAATTTTTAATCCCTTGTTCTTGAATCCCATGGAAAAGACAACTACTGCGTGCTTATAGGTTCAAGGTGAATAATTTAGACTCCGTTAAAAGATTATTTACGTGCCAATTTTGGTGATCTTCCACCCATCCACTTTGAAGCGCATTAATCAGAAAATTTGTCCAACTGACAAGTTTAATGACGTCAAAGGCCAAACCCTACGGGTTTTATGGCCAAACTATGCCCTTATAAACGGAACCAAAAGTAACAAGCTACCCTTGAAAACCGATTTGCATATACTTATACGGACCCTCCGCAACGATCAGCCCCATGTCCATCCGATATCCAAACCGTGATATCGTTTACTGACGTAATAAAATTTGCCGGTCCGCCCAATTACCTTTAGCCTACCCCGGGGAGTCTCACCTCAACGTTTTAAAGCTAAGTTGCCCCCGCACTTTCGTTCCGTCATATTTCATTCATTAGTTGACTTTACCCTGCCTTTGAGAAAAGGCCACCTCATTCGCTTCTATTTCTGCACTTTGCATCTCATGGTTTCGTCCCTTTCTCGTAAAACCCTTAATAATTAAGGGTATTGCATAGAAAGGAGCTCTCGGGATGGGCTTAAATGAATAGTTAAGCCCTGGAAGAATGCAATGAGATGCGATGAAATCAACCGTCTTTTTTAATAGTTTATATATATAGTATTATAATAGTTTTATATATATAGTAATTATATAGTAATAATATATAGTATTATATATATAGTAATAATAATATAATATATATAATAGTTTATAACCATTAATAAATGTTTCAATAATTATTTCAATTTGAATTATGATTTAAATGGCTAATGAAATTTTTGAAGTTCTTTAGACGAAGCTACTGTCATATTCGGATTGATTCCTGTTTTTTCTTCTAGTGCCATTAATAACCCTAACTATACCATTGTTTCGAGAGAAGCAAACAATAAGTAATCTGAACTCATTATCTTATCTTTTCAATGACCAATGACATTTCTAATGACTTTTCGAATGACTATCACTATGCGTTTCCATAAGCTAATTAAATAAAAAAGTATTATGATAATATGAAAAGGATTAACATCAAAGAGAATGTGATTTTGGCGGATTATTGGTTGGTGCTAGTAAAGCACGTAGGAAATGCAAGTCTTGAGACTGGAACAAACAGGCGAGAATGAAGGTGTCACCGGCGATGCTATTGAGTTCACGAGAGTTACAGTCAGAGTTGAACAAATTCTGGTGCCAAATACGCACGGTGACCTTAATGAGTAAAGTTTTACTCACGACAGATTAAACTTATGCAATAAAATTGTTATAATTAATGTTAAGTTGAAATTAATCACTAGTTACATATAAGTAATTACGAGAGAACTGTCAGTGTATACTCATTGCGCGGCATAAGGCTCCACTCATGTAGAATTAGTAAAGACTAATAAAGTAAATAGTCGAAATAAAATGAATGAATTCCACATACTTTTAAAAAGAAAGACACTTCTAGTGCTTCCATTTCAAAACTTTTTGCCCTCCGCAGTAGGCGCAGTTTATTCTCAACTCTCTGCATATTTGGCAGGACCGCATACCTAATTCCAGACTTCGGCCTTTCAGGAATTCCGAGCCTCCTTGCCCACTTTGAGAGAGGGACGGAAGGAAAAAGAGATGCTCACACCACGCATGCTCACGTTGCTAGAATTGTAAGATCGGCTATATTTTCCTCAACACTCACTCTGCATCGCCCACCCAACGCCGCTCGCTCCCGCTATTTATCTGCCAGCCGCCGGAAAGCCAGCGAATTTCCTCCCGCTCTCCCCAAACTCTTCCCCTCCCGCCCAAGCACTCCCGAATGAATCCTCCTCGGATAGTCTATTCGCGTATTCACGTTTCACAACAGCTTCGTGCGTCTGGCCCTTAGGACTCTCTGTGTTTGTGTGGTCTCGGAAGCGTGGGACATGCGACTTGGTCCACTAAAAGCTCACAGACTTCGATCTTTGCGGAAGGGCGTCCCAAAAAGGCCGAGGTGGTCCCTGGTCAGGAAAAATTGAAAATGCCTCCTGCGTCCTTCCTCCACACATAACGCACGTCATTCTTCTTTTTACGAGTTGCCGGCGATAATGAAAAACTTCAGCGACGACTTTCAAACGGTAGAAGAATAATAACGGCCATATACATGTTTTCATAGATTCCCTCATTCTTTTTCGATTCTTACTCAATGAAGATCATGGAGCCGCGACTGGATAATGAGGGAAGTGGAAATAAGGTGGCTCATTAACGAGCTAGAAAATAGAATGTAGCATTAAAAAAATGTTCAATGCTTGATCTGCATTCAGCAGACGCATGAGTTGCTCAGAAATGATAAAAGTCAATGTTATGAAATTTAAGGGTACTCATTCCTCCTTGTGAAGACTTGACCAAGGTATCCGTTTAGTGGAGTTAGGTAGAGAGCCGTGTCAAAACAATCCTAGAATTTATGGACACCGGTGATAATAAAGACTGATAATAAAGACTGTTTACTTGATAAAAGTCTACATAATTCTAAAATAATGTTACATAAACGAGTAATTTCAATTATTTTTAGGTCAATATCAGGGCTGATGCCAACGGTCTTTAAACTTCATTTGCGAACGTTTCAGAGATTTTCAATTCTATACCCCTGTTATATAATCAAAAGTGTAATGTCTTTATCAACTATCTTATACGTACAATGAAAATGAAATGAATGAAAAATTTAAAGACTTGATGTATTCAATGAGTCGACACCAAATAAATGATTTTTTTTGGAAATTTAAATCTTTTCATTCCTTATTTGATTAACTAGAACCTAAGTTAAACTCATTTAACATATTTAAATCTCATCTAGAAGAGGAAATGCTTCGATTCTATATCCCTCCATGAAGGTATCAATAAGTTAATACAGTTTTACGGTGAAGTCTTCACGGATTTTCCGCCGGGTCTGAGTATCAGCTGCCGACCTTTCGATGAATCATTCCATCAAATCCTCAAGGCATCAACGCCGTTAGGATGATGACGAAGTTAGTCATCGAAACGCCGGCAGCTTACTCCCTATGGGAAATTCTCGCATTTTAGTTTCATATTTTTCTAATACGTAAACATAATATTGCAAAGTAATTTTTCACTTGCCATCTGATTACGACATCATCACAATTGTTCCCGTCGGGAGCTAATGCTGCTGGACTACTGACCTCAAACATGAAATTTTGAATAAGCGAAAATAAGCTAATGCTATAAATAATTGTCCAAATTAATTTATTAAAATTATTATAAATGTGTATAATGCCTTAAATATTTTCTAACTGTTAAGTTGATTTGGAATTATTTATAATTAAATGGGTAGAAAAATATTGAAAATCTCCTTAATTAAAAGTTTGAACCCTTCACTTTCTGGAAGATTTACGTTAAAGTATAAAATTTAAATCACTTCAGAAAATTTTGAAAAAAATATTGCACACCTTAGAGAATCAATGATGCATGATAATTTTCAATTTAAACAAAATTGAATAAACAAAATATTTTGTTGGTCAGAAACCCCTAAATGAAAAATAAAACTCCTCCATAAAATTATAGTCCAAGTAATAAGCAGTTTGTGGAAGTAGTCGGCAGAATATTTCTGAAAAATAATTCATATAAATTTAGACAGTTATGATTTACGTTACTTTCACTCACCTAACATGGAGACGAGGGACATCAGATGATGCTTCCTATCCACTCGGAATACAGCAAACGTTTTTCCAGTAACGTTAGGGTAGCTGATTCCTCGGGCCTTGATAATGGTGCGTATATGTTCGCTCTAAAAAGAAATACGAAGATTAATTAAGTCCATAAAAAGCGTCAGTGGTAAAATTAAAATATTAAAAATCCTTGAAGCATCAGTTCGCTCTGCGGATGTAATTGTGAAGTACATTTCAACGCAACAAATATTTTCAGTAAAAATCCATAAGAAAAATTAGTCAGGACAAAAACTAGCAGTAAATGGTGATGATCTAATTGAATACTCAAAACCAAATTCTATTTGTTTTAATACTTAGAAATATTTTTTCTCATAGCTTTCCAGCCAAATAATTAAAATTTCATCGTGCGTACTTTTAAGTGCGATAAATGATACTCTTAACATATAACTGCATCGACAACGCGCTCACGCTCATTTCTTACTACGAAACAATTAAACTTTGAAAGAAATCAGATCGACACCAAAGTCATGAAGTAAATATTCTTCGGCAAATGTGGTAAAACAAATATTCCATACAAATTTTTCTCCTAAATATTTCTGAAAACAAGTGTATCTTCCGGAATGTGATTTGTAAATATTAGTGGCACGAGAAGACATAAATTAGGACATTTTGGCATTTCTACATAAATACTATTAATCAATTAAATAATGATCAAAATTAATAGCCCCAAATGACTTTTTCAAATTTTTAGCGATTTCTGGGACATTTTCTAAACTATTTCCGTCGGTAGTAAATTAAAGACAGACCACAAAAGTAAAATGCATATTTCGAACTAAATACGACTAATTTCAAGAAACTGTAACAGTAACTTTAACGGAGTCACCCGCTATATGTGCATTATAATGCAACCATTTCAGAGAGTAAAAATCATTCGCCTTGACCGGGATCCGAACCCGGATCCCTCGATATCCAGCCGAGTGCTTTAACCAATTAAGCTACCGAGACGTCCTCTTACACTCTGAAATTTTGGGGGCTTTAAAGGAACAAGATGTTATGACGAAATACCGTACATACGAGGGTCATCCGGAAAGTAGTACCCGTTCGTGCCGCATGAAGTGCTGACGACGCCAGTAGCCGCTGGACGAGGTCAGATAGCTTCAGTGGCTTGTCTGCCTTCTCTGAGCCAAGTTGCGTGACGCTAGCATTGCCTGTGTTGTTTCTGTGATTGTTTACAATGTTTAAAAAAATTGAGAACGCCGCCAGTTGTGAAGTGAGGGCAGTGATTAAATTCCTCAATGCAAGAAACGTTCGCCCATGTGATATTCATCGCCAATTAAAGGAGGTGTATGGAGACAATGTAATGGACGAGTCGTCTGTTCGGCGGTGGTGTCGCAACTTCAACATGGGGAGGGGGTACACACACGACGATGAGCGTTCGGGGAGACCGTCTGTCATTACAGACCAACTGGTGAGCTCAGTTGACGAATTCGTGAGGAACGATCGGCGCGTCACAATTGATGACATCTGTGAGCATTTTCCCAATGTTTCTCGAACAATTGTTCATGAAATTGTTAAACACCATCTGCATTATGCAAAAATTTGTGCAAGATGGGTCCCTCGCATGCTTACAGATGAGCACAAAACCAAGCGTATGGCTGCAGCACTGACCATTCGACCATCCACCGTATAGCCCGGACTTGGCCCCTTCAGATTTTCATCTCTTTACAAAGCTTAAAGACTTTTTGGCAGGAAAAAGATTTGACAGCGATGAAGAACTTAAAGAAGGAGTGACCCTGTATCTCAATGAGCTGGCGGCGAAGGACTATGCAGCAGGAATACAGAAACTTGTCACACGTTATGACAAATGCCTTAATTTGCTTGGAGATTATGTTGAGAAGTAGTTTAAAGTATCCTCTTTCAAATAAAATTTTTTATGTTTGTTAATATTTACTTTTGTGTCTTTATTTCACGAACGGGTACTACTTTCCGGATGACCCTCGTACAATGTCATAGGCATTCGTAGTCGTGCGCGACGCGCCACAGTCCACGATGTTAATAAAGCCAATTTCAAACACTTAGGCTGTTCATACCTTAGACAAATTTCAAGAAACTGTAACAGTAACTTTAACGGAGTCACCCGCTATATGTGCATTATAATGCAACCATTTCAGAGAGTAAGTCAAGGCGAATGATTTTTACTCTCTGAAATGGTTGCATTATAAATACGACTATTTCGTGTGATACCTTTAAAAGGCTATAATCAAATAAAATTAGAAATAGCCTTACTCATAATTATATTTAAATTAGCCATGCTATTTCACGCACTTAGTACAAATGTACAATTTTTATTGTTCTATTAATCATATGCATGCACATTTCGTAATATAATCTATCAACTTAACTGCAAACTCTATCCAACCCTCTACGTTGGACAGTGCACCACACCCCTTAACATCAGCAATAACAATCACCACACCTCATACAAACCTTCTTCCACTTCAACATCTCTACCACAGCCTACACGTACCTCACTCCATCACATTTCTTTTAACGATTATTTCAATGCGTCTATTAATGCCTCCCTTCCCCCTTCAGACAAAACCATCGAGCCGGTATGCATCTGGCTCCTTTGCGCCGGTCAGATCTTATCCTCAACCTTACCCACTAGGGGGTACACCCTTCTCCTTCCCATCGACCCCCACCCTTTCCGATTACCCAAAAAACCCCTTCTTCTCACTTTCCTTTACCCGTCCGTCCTCCATGTGCCCGTTCTGTCACCCATATCCTCAGTTTTCTTCCTTCCGTATAAGCATGCGTATAAATTTATTTTTTCCTATTTAATTTTTGAAGCTTATCATTCCCATCTAATTCCATTGACAAAAGCAAAGGTAACATATATGATAAAATATTATTGGCTAACTTGAGTACGCCATATTGCTCTCTGAGATTTATTTATTTACATACTTCGTTGCAATTAGGCAATTTTCCTGGTGGCAACGGTCCAGTGTGATCACTGGTCACTCTTACAATGCACATACATACACACACAAGAAGAACAGATATGAGAAAAAATGCTCGTATATTCAATGACACTTTTAAGATTACCGACCTCTCCTTTACCATCACACAATGGTATGTGAAAAGTATCTTGCGAAAAATTAAGCAGGTTTAAACAACTTTTTTCAGTCTTCCAATACCCTACGGTCCTTTATAACACATCCATGGACCACAAGGGTCCTTTTTTCTATAATATTTCCTCTATCGTGGAAAATTGCAAATTTCATTTTTTAAGTTTTGCTTATTTTGATATACAATTGAATCATTTTCAATTCACTCTATTTAATTATTTTGCTTATAAGAAAACTCAAATGCGACTGCAACATCTTTTCGGGAAATTATCGAATACTATTAAAATCTCTCTTTCGACTCAAATTTCACTGATTAAGCGAACATAATCAGAATGCATTTGTTTCCTAAATTTTCATTGCAATAAATGTTTAAGAATTATAAATGAATTATTAAAAGTCATGATGCTATTTATACAATTTCATAACTGTAAGAGTTAAAAAAATTCCCATGAGTATTAAAAATTATACACGCATTCTAAGTGTTTCGTTTTTACTACGACTTCACTCATGAGAATTAAGCATAAACTCTTTTTCTCCCTTTTTACAATTGACTGGGCCCAATTGACCGTCACTCTGATCAACAAAAATTCCAAAATGAGGCTGCCTGTGGAATTTTCCCTCACTCAAGGTAGGCTGATTTACTTCGACCGGTTTTAGTCTTTCCTATTCGAGAATCTCAACAAGAGAGACGCCTAAAAAGAGACTTCAACTTTTTTTTCACTACTTCCCCTGAAGATGATGTAGTTACATCGAAACCGGTTATATTAAAATTTTATTTGGTGGAAAATTGCCAATTTTAATTAAAGAGAGACGCCCACTAGCGAAATAAATTGGAGGTTTCTGAGTTTATGGCGACTGTACGAACACTGAGATTTCGTAGGCATCGTTCGATTTCGTGCTTAATTTTCGTTGGTCAGTTTCATTTTTATACAATTCCAGTGAAGCAATTAATAGTGTTACAGATTTATAAACTTTTTTGTCCATTCAAAATAAGTTTTCGATTGGGTTTACACGTGTGGTAATGGTAGTAGGCTCTATCTAAATAGGTACGTTTATTTCTTCGTATTTTCATTTTTTAATTATTTTTAGCTTCGCATTATATTTACGTGAAATTATTGAGATTTTAACCTTTTGTGATTCATAGATCTAAAAACTCAATTAATCTTTCGAAAGCTTTATTAATATTAATAAACGTTAGTGTAATAGTAAATTACATTAGTTATAATATTTAAGGGTAATTCTTTAAGATAATGGTGTTGTAAGCTCGGGTTAGCCAACCATAATTTAGTATATGTGTGAGGACCTGAATTAAAATCATTGTGAATATCTCGTTACACTAAGTAAATTTCCATTACCTGTGCCTTCAATTCCGATTCCAGCTTTCTCGTAGAGCCTTTTTCTGCAACATTCCTCAAGCCATCAGATGCCAAGCCTCCATATTCCCAGAATCGGTATTCCACTGTATGTGACGCACCAATTACGTCACTGAATCGAGTTAGCCAGCCGTTGGTGGGGAAGTCTTTGGGGTGAGTGTGTCTGGACCACAATCCTTCGAAGGTCACCTTAAAATATTTTTAATCGTTGTTTAAACTCCTGGGCGACATGATTTCACCGGTACTTCATTATTTAAAGTGATTCTTTCATAGATTGACTCCATGGTTCAAAAATATACAAATGGCCGGTGATATCACTAAAAACTGTCACTTTAGCATGAAAAATATACACAATAAATCAATGTGAAATACGGAGAAGAAAAAATCAAATTAGTGGCATAAATATCCAAGTACTTTAACTACTCATGAAACATATTTTTTGATAAAGCTGAAATATTGACACCAATTCCTTGAGCTAACGAAAGGTTTAGAAGAAAACAAAATATTTCGGCCAATAAGGTGGAGAATCATTTATGAAAAAAATGAACGAAAGAGTTTCCCCACAATATGCGATATTAGTCTTTGAATGAATTAACGAAATAACACAAAGGAATGCCAAACAGAAAATCAGACACATATATAAAAAAAATCTGGGCCTGAAGGAACACTTAGGTTTGACAATTCGGCCAGAGCGAATGAACGCGGGTCGAATTTCATTCAACGCTCTCCAAAAAAAAACAAATTTATCCACCGCAGTGCCCAGGCAACATGAGTTGCACAATACCGGAGGATGGAAGAGTGAGCTCCCGCTGAAAGGAATCAATCGTGTGGAAAAGGTCTTTTGAAAGCCTTGCGCCCGGGTAAAACAAAAGGAGGAAAGTGGATGACTCGTGGCTGCTGTTGCGCAGATGATGATGCAGCTGGACTTGATTTCTATGCGGGGGAGGATTTCTACCACCCCATTCCTGGGGCGGACGGGGAGGGTTAAGGAGGGGAGCCCAAGCTCTGGGGGAATGAATGGATGCCTCGCCGGCAAACGCGGAGCCACGGTGTTTGGGCGCTCACCTCGTACTTGGCCTCGTCGCAGGCACAGCAAGGGTCGACAACTAGCGGCTGCTCGTCGTGGTTCTCTTGAACCTCTTCACAAAGCTCGCGGGTCAAAGGCCCTTCGTCCATGTACCATACGTCACGGCTCTCCACCACCGTCGCCCTGGAGAGAAAAGCAAAACATTCTCCATGCACTTTAAATTTCTCGCGTGCGTGTGAACTAAAATTTTCAAACAGGCACTTATCACCATGACTTCAGTCTGAAAATTACATCTCTTGCCACTGCGATTAAAATCCGATATCTAACAAAGACTAAATCTGGAACACGCGTTCAAAATCAATATATGTATTAGATCCTGGCTGGGACAAAGTATTTATTTTATAAAATATTATCTACGATCCAAAAAACTACCCGAAATACCGAAAACATTCAAGAGAGCCAATTGAGGATCACAAAATGCACATCGGAAAATAATTAACATATTTTCGGACCCTAAAATACTGTGCTAAGTGCCCAAATAATAAATACTACAAGATAATATATTTGAATAAATCATTCTCATGAGCTACCAATTCGATCAATAATTCGTATTCAAGTTTTCTCATTTGCTTGCTAATCTCTTCATTTTCACATTGCTCGCGATGCCTTTTTTCTTTTATTCACACATTCATCCATGGCCTTCATATTAAGCAGCACCCTTCTATGGTGAGTTTCATTACACTTTACATTGGATTATCGTGCTACACATTTCATCTACGTCTACGAAAAATATACGATATTTTATACTTTTGTCAAAGTTAGTATAGTTACTTTATTATTCAATTTGTATGCACTTTGATTTTATTTCACATTCATAAAAAGTTATTAATATTTTAAACTGTTAATGGATCTTAAAGAAACTGTTTTTCCATTTCTAAAGCATCAGTAAATATAAACAATGGCTGTTTCAAAAAAGTTAATAACTCTTAAGTGGAATCTCAACTTTGTTCATGAGTTCGGTAATTGGACGCAAAAGAATTTTTCTGGTCCATTAATGCTTCTTCAATCAGCAAAATAATTCCATAAAGCGAAAATGAACATACCGAAAAGTTATTGCCCAATTAGAAATTTTTCTTGGCAATCGTAAAAACGTACATTTTTTTTAATTGGCCATACTGCGCACCTTTACGCTAGTAGACCAGTTAGAGATTAATAACTCCGTTTCACTCTCTTAGCAACTCTCCAAATTAAAGAATGTTATGCCAGAGGCAGTTGTTATTCTTGCGCAATGGAAAATCACGCGACCAAAGTTTCTGGAACTCATAAACTTCTGAATCAAAAAACCGTTCGTGAGTTTTAATTAATAAGGGTCATGCGATCCATATGTTAAGATTTCCACCGCATGGTAAACTTGATAAATGAATTCTCAAAGGCGATTAAATTAATTCTGAATTAATTCATGTTTATCTGTTTGAACAAATAATATCCTTGATTCGCGTTTTTAAATGAATATATCATAATACCAACTGACTTTTAATAATCAAACCACTTTACTTTTCCACATAAACGTTTATGTGGAAAAGTAAAGTGGTTTGATTATTAAAAGTCAGTATGAAGATTTTCCACCAAGTTACGCCAGAAACTGTTTTATAATACCAACTGTTTATGGTACACTCAAAGGGTAAGAAGTGATTTTCAACAAGTGAGGGCTCCTTAAGTAATGGCATTTAGCTTAAATAGATTCACTTTCTGAATGTTGATAGACTTGGTAAATCCCTTTAACATTATTAAATTTATCTCCAAATCTGGGAAAATGTATTTGTAATTTCCATACACAGGTATTTAAAAGTTGTAAATGCGTGATCTTTTAAATAAACACTGCACATGAAAGAAAAGTTATAATTACATTTGCTTATATCACAGTTAAGGCCTTAAGAATTATTATTAATTAACTAAATTATTTTGGCTCGCTTGGAATTTCACTTTTATGTAACAAAAGTCGATTATTCTTCAAGTGAAAATATAGGTTAAATGTGCCCTGTTGATAACGGGAACAAAATGTTTTAATAATGATTCTCTTGATATATTATGATGTTCGAGTGATGAAACATTCAGTCATTTAGGCCGCATTTTAGTGTTGTCAACCAAACTTAAATATCATTTTATTTCGGAGAAAATTATGGATGCATACAAAATCCATATTTGTCATAGGTTTTACGAATCTGGGTTTACGTCCTGCACCGAGGCCCGGTTGGCTTATATGCGATGGGAATTATTTCGTGAGGTTTTAAAGTTCATTCCCGTGACAAAGAACCTCCAAACGGACATGCACCACACGCCGCCATCCCGTCGTGCGCCTTACAGTCTATGAAATATTCCGCTACCATCTTCCAAACCCCTACGAAGAAAGCGTCATAAGAAGGACGTCGTGTTTACGGCGTGGCTGTAGGAAGTGTCCCGGGGTCGGAGTGCAAGTGACGCTCAGAGCTCGGAGACCCGAGGGCGATGAGTTGTTTCTCGTGTTAAGGAACATGTAAGGTGCCGCCGTTCAATAGCATGCATGGAGAATGAGATACGGCGCAACTCCTCTCGTCGGGTAGGCGAAATGTTCAAGCGTTAACTGGACCGCTGAAGTTCACGCTTCGCTTTCTCCGTGGCATTCGCAAGGAAAGATCTGAAGAAATCGCTTGCTAAATTTTCATATTTTAAATACAACGAATGAATTCAGAACCAAGTATCTGACAGTCCATTTATACAACCATTACTAAATGATATCTAACGACCCTTTAATGAATAAAGACCATTGCATGAATGAAGATAACAACTCGCACAGTTTGTAGAAATACTCGGGTTGGAACCCATTTTTAAATTAAATAATCTCTTTCGCGCACTTCATTCTACGATTAATCGTTGTTGACGTAAAATTCAACGTTGATTTACATCCTAATTATAATTGTATCGAGTCAGTACGTTGACTTCGTGTACTTATTCGGGAAATCGGTGGAAATTCGTGATGCTAAGATTAACTTACTTTCCCTCCATGAACTAATTTGTCAAACACAGCAGTGTTGAACAAACTTCCATCAATATTGACATAAATAAATTACTTTTTGTGGAAATAGATTCAAAACTATTTAATCCTGGAAATACTGAATGAGTTTTGAAATATGAAGGGATGCAAGAAAAAATAAATGAAAGAAATGGATCTGAAAATATTAGGTAAGCATTTATATCTTAGTTTCTTCAGTTTAATCTATATGCCTATAATTATCTGTATTGTATTTGTTTTTATTACTAAGTTTCGTTCTTAATGTGCAGTCAAAACTTCAGACGCAATATACTTTTCGTTTTCCATAGAATTCTGATAGTTCTTTTCTTTTGATCTTTTTTGGTATCCTAGTTAAGCTAAAATATGTATAACCGCCGAATACTCTGGTCTACTTCCTCTTATTTCATTCTATTGTCATATTTCTTATCACTGATCATTCAGAAATTAATGTATTGCCAATTGGAAAAGCTTGTTAAACCATACAGGGAGAGATAACTAATAATGGGAATATATTTTTTCAATAATTCAGACAACTTGATGTCCAACACTTAGTAATAAAACGTATAAATTAGACGGGCCAAACGGAGAATTTAATCGGTGGAGAGAGACGTACCAGGCAGATACGGCCATGTGATTAATTATAGAAGATAATAATTTCCCTACCAAGTCAACTTTATGACGGTAACACCAGCACGAGCATATTTCAGGTGGACAAATAGCAAATATTGATAAGAACATATACTTCTCCAATGAATAATTTTATGACAATTATTAAAAAACCATTTGTACTACATTTTACGCCAAAACACGGTCTGGACATTTTTTCTAATTTTATAAACCAGCATAATATTAAAGTTGAACCTGCTCAAATCCCTTAATTAATAATATTACCCGGACGGGGGATCCGAAGATGGAGTAAAAAACTAAAAGGCTAATAATTAATGAGATATGAAGACTTTTCATTCAAATGGCTTCAACTCCTACACAAAAGTGATTTTATAAGAAACATGATATAGCAAGTCAAATTATTAGATGTACTAAAAAGTTTATAATCACAAAGGTGTAATTCATAAAAATGTTGAAATAAATAATTAAACATTGGTTTGGTATCAGATAAAGAGGGAATTTCTGCATGAGGGACTTTCTAATCAAAGCTTTTTATTCGCACGAAAGTTTTATTGATATTACAGAACAAATAAAAATATAAATTACATGTCATGATCAAGGAATATAGTTCTAGTAGCTATAAACCAAGGTTACGTAATATATGAATTACAAATTATTAAAAAAGAGCAGATAATTTAGAGTGAAATTTTCTACTCCTTCTCCTAAAACTATTCAAATGGAAGCTTCAATGGACCTCCGCAGTCTTCATCCAGGAAGTAGCATCTTTGAGTTTTAAACTCGTCTTCTTTCTCCAAACCACTCTCTGCATCGATTATAAAGCCGTAGCCAAAAAGCATTTCCTAAAGTTTATGGATATAAATCTAGAATTTTTTAGCCTTAATTATGCACCGAGTCATTCGGTTCATAGCAAACACACTCAATCCATCGACCGATGAGAAGACGGTGGAAAAAACGACAACGACCTTTTTACAACTTTAATTCAGCTTTGAAGAGAGAACATTGCCTCAGGTTTTCTGATGCGTTATTTTAAGGTATGCACGGCTCTTGGGCTTATTTGAGAAATAATTTCCGAGAAGAAAAAAAGATAAGGTTGATGAAGGCGAAGAGGCAGTGTGAAATGAGAAAAGGGACAGTCAGAGGGAGGGGAGGGTGAGGTGCGAGGGTGAACGGCTTGGAACAAAAAAAAGATAAATTATTCTTCAACGTCACCCACAACTTCTCCCAATATTCCCCCAAAAACACAGAAATAATGCGCGAAAAAATATCTTTACCTCACAAAAATCTTTCAGTTGGCACTGGGAAAAGGCAAAGTTGGATGCGCTTCGTGAGGGTTTGAAAAGTAGGTAAAAAAACGGAGCTCATATATATTAGTGAAAGACTTTCTGCCGACTCATTGTTAATGACCTCGACGGGGAAGAGTAACAGCCTCTTTAAGCTCCCCTCCTCCTCCCTTTTGCTTTCCGCCGTGAGGTCGAGAGAGAAGATCTCATAAGAAGGTTTTTTAGACACGTAAAAGATGAAGACGATGGGAAAAAAGGTGTGGATTGTGGGGAGGGCCGAGAGGGTGAGAAGGTTGCGTGAGTGAGCCCGATGAGCTTAATGGGATACCCGAGAGATAGATTCGCTTTAAGTGGCAGAGGGATTGGAGGGCCCATTCAGAGTGGGATGGGGCGAGTGATGCAATGGTGGAGGGGAGCGGTGGGGTCGATGGGGAAGGCGGGCAAAGAGGAGACGAGTGTGAGCGAGGGTGAGTGAAAGATGGAGAGATAGGGGAGGGGGTGGAACCCGTGCCTATCCCCCTAGGTGACTTATGTTTATAGTTCCCGAAATGGCTGCGAGACAGGTGCGCCAATATGGGAACTCCTTCGCAAAAAGATGACGGGTGGAGAGGCGCGAAAAGTGGTGGGGCGTGTGGGCACAAGCGGGGCAAAGTGATAAAAGAGGAAGGATAAACAGGAGCGAGAGTCATCAAATATGATCAAGAGAAAATTACTATTGGCTGAGGCAAAGGCCCGCAGGTGGTGGTCAATATTTTCGGAGAGGCCCTAAACGCAAAGAGTAGCCCTCACGTGCGAGGCATGATGAGGATTTTCTGTTTACGGTTTCCTACAAGAAGCTTTATTACCCAGAGATATTACCTCCACATGATTATGAATCCTCATTATTTTTCAGCTGCATCGTTATATACGTTGATGATGCTCCCATTGCAGAGACCAGATGTTATCATAACCGTCATAAATATGAACCATACCAATGTAGCATCCACGTTTTAATCCATTAATGGGCCAGGTACAACAGTTTTTGTCATTGACCAAGGTAATCAGATCGGATATGTTGTTTATTCCGCAGTTAATGACCAGGCATATGCATGACTGTCAGGCACTGAGTTTGATCGTCAGCATTACATATTTTCCAACATAATGAAGTCATTCCAAGAACTCGTTTCATTATTATTCCCGCCATCTTCACAAGCCAGAAAATATTAGTACTAAGACAATATGTTACTCATAAATGGATATTGAACGTCGTTATGGACATGAATACATGCACTTATAGAAGCACAGAAGGTAAGAAATAGAAGAAGTGAGTTGAGGACAAAAGAGAGACAATTTAGGTTACTTAAGACAGAAAAAAGATTTTTGCGAGAGTTCACTACATGGCCAAACATCCATATTCAGTCTTGAATATCAGGAATCCAATTTGATTTTTCAAGCCCAGAGACAATTTAGAAGTCCTTTAAAGAGAGTCGCAAACGTGATATATTTATCAAGAGTACGAGTATGCCGATTAAGGTAGGTTTTTGATGGATGAAGAGACTACACACCTTTATAAGCTATGTCAAATGTGATACTAAAACCAAAAATTACAAAAAACCTTTTTTCATCCACATACTCGTACTTCCTATCTCACTACATTCTATTTGGCAGAGATAATCTTTTCAGTCTTCTACCTCACTCATCCAACATTTTCCCTTTATCACATTCTTCAACATCCCATTGTCCTTCAGTATTCCCCACTCTTCTTGGCCGTCTATAGGAATTTATAAGTTATATTCAGTAACAAGTAGGAAAGGGTTGCAACAGACTAGTGTCATGACAAGATTCCGAATGGTCATTATATCAGGACTTGTAATTTGACCTGTAGTTTGGAGAAACGGGTCCAAGACTGTCATCTCGGCGTCAGCAATCAGCCACACACACTAAGAATAAAACGGTTAAGGGATATGGGCTTGGAGACAGGAAAAGGAGCTACAATCACTCAATAAAGACAAGTCTTTTTTTGATAATCACGCTCAAGGCCACGATCACGTAATGCAAACGGAATTAGAAAGAGTGTAAGAATAAACTCATCAAAAACGACTAATAAGTACGTATTTGTTTTTGCGTTACTCTTGCTGTAGTTTTCAGGATAATATAGGTAGATGTCACCAATTGCTTAGCAAGAATATGTGAAACGACTAATGAGGAAACTAGAACGGGAATCTCTCCGCACACCAAGAGTGCAACCGAGACTAAAACTTTTCAAAATGTGAAGGACACAAGGCTATGCTTCTGAAATGATTTACTCTAATTACTTGATCTAAGCATATGTAAACTGGTCCTATGAAATGATAGAGCATCATCACCATTAGCCGCTCAGGGCAATATTCTGAATATTAGACCATAAGATTTACTTCATCTCCAAAGTGAATTAATTACGTTAACTTCTCACAAATTGTGAGTGCATGGTTAAAGTCTTGAAAAACTTTCTTACTTTCGATTGGAAAATTGTCTTCGATCCTTGCCTTAGTCTTAATAAACTTTAAATCAGGAGCCTGGTTCAAAGTAATGACAAATTGGGAAGTGGAAGAGTGTAGATTACAATCATTGAATTTTAAAACATGGCGTTGCATAATATTGATGAACGTTAAGTAGATGAAATAAGTGAGGAATAAAGAAATACACAGATGAGTAGGGGAGAGAGAAAATCCAATGGAAAAGAAGCAAATGGATTCAAAACTGAAGGTATCCGTAATCAGTATAACAAAAGTAAGCATATGAAATAAATCTTAAAGAGGAAGAAAATGAGGTACGTATTTCTGAAAAGCTTGGAATAGGGAGCCGCCACTTAGCATGGGATAGAATGGAATGGACGGCTGAGCTTGCAGCTTACAGGCTTCTTTCCCACTTCTTATTTCTAATAAGAGGTGGGAACTAAAGCCCTTACCATCGAATTATTGGTATGAAAGATTAACGAGGGAAAAAATAGTTTGATCCTAATGGGATGGAAAGTACGCTTCTATGAGGAAATATATCTACGATGACTACGTAAAATATTTACGCAATATAACTTCTTGGATGAGCCAAAAATCCCCGAATTTTGAGAAAATAATGTGCAATATGGAAGGTCAAAGTACTGAACACCGGTTGACTCTTACGTCATTTGCCACCGCACTTCCTGACCATAGAGTTCCGCACGTCCAGGAGCTTAACCGGAAAAGTGACGTCGCCTTTAAGGGGCAAAAAGAGCAGCATTACGGATTACCACGCTGCTGACGGTGTTAAAAAAAATCCCGAGTCGTGAAAGAGACCGGAAAGGTGGGGGGAAGAGAGATGAAATCCCCCTCTGGGTATGCCGGAAACTTCGGGTAAATAAATGGAAGCCCAGGATTATAAAACTCTCCTTTTCCTCTCTCTCTCTCTGCCGACTTGTGTAGTTGAAGTCAGTGCTTCGAGAGTCACAGCTAAGCCGCCAAGCCAACAATGCAATCTCCACGAAGATTTCTCGCGGGCGCGGTCGTCCTCGTCTTGGTTGCGGTGCTAGCGTCGTGCCCCGCGGAGGCATTCATTCGCGATATCCTGTGGCCATTCGGCGGCAGGAGGCCGCTAAGGGGCCACAACTTCGAGGCAGCCATCGTCAATCCCCGCTGCCGGGGGATTGTGTGGATGGGAAGGTGCCGCAAAGTGCTTGAGCGTTGAAAACTCCTCCGAGATGTGGTCGATGGGATGGCTGAATGCGTTTTCACTACGGGATTTAAGGTGTCGTCGAGGAAACTGCTCTCCAGAATTCCACGGAAATGATTTGCAGTTGCGTCTCGCAGTTCAAAATTTTCTCAATTGCAGTGTTGAGTGGTTACTGTGAAACGGTGAAGTTGGGAGGCTGTTTGTTTTTAATGCTTCAGCTTAAAATAGATGTCCACGTTCAATAAGAAAATGGGAGAATTTGGCATATCGTTGGTGACTATAGTTCATCAGTTGTTATCAAAGCTGGCGATTGTCGATGCGCAAAACCACACTTAATTTCAATAGTTTTAAGGACATTAAAGTCCCTCAGAAATGTTCCTCATGTCTTTGTTTGGAAATGTCTAGTTTTGCGCGATGAAAAACTACGGTGGAGAAATAAAGTGTACTCAACTTCCACTGCTCAGAGCTTGCTGAATGTAACTGGCTTTTAATTCCTCTTAACGAGCGTTTTTTTTTGTTTTCATACAAAATTTGATTGCAATAAAAGGAAAATTTCAAGGATATTTTGTTTTAACTACTGTATATTATGCACACGCCCTAAACGGTTTCTTTTGAGGTTTTTAAGTCAATTTCTATCATAGTAGAGGTTTTAAGGCTGTATGTTTGGGACTTTTACCCCTCGATTTCTTTAAAAAGATTAATCATCATGGGCTCCAAGAATGTGTTGGTAGAGGTTCCAGCTACCTTATCTCCTATCTTCATTTTTATTCCTTCATCAGTCTTTCCTTCCCTGCTTCTCTTAATTGGACTCCCCCTGTACTTCTTCGTCTCTTTTTCCTTTGGTTATAGTATTCAGTACATTCTCGTACCTCCGTACATGACCAATTAGTTTCCCCATTCTTCTTAGAAATGTTCTCTGTAGGCTTCTCTCTTCACCCACCATTCGAAGTACTTCTTCATTTGTCACTCAGTGAACCCATTTTATTCACGACATTCTTCTGGAGCACCATATTTCCGTCAGTTCTGATATTTTTTCTGTATTTCTTATCTAGTTTCCCGACCGCAGAAAATTATGATTTTAATTTAAGTTTTAGAAAAAATACCTTATTTCTAGGCTTGTATTATTGCTGTCGGTGGTTCTTTTTTATGGATGAAACTCTCTTCGCCATCCCTGTTCAGTTTAAAACATTCCTTGCTACTTCCATTCTAAAACTCCTGCTCTTCGCATCGCGATTGAACCTGCTGGCTAAATAACAATATTCTTAACTTGTTCTAATGTGTCATTCCCCAATACTATCAGAAAATTATCTTTCTAACTTCCATTGATTTATTTTTCTATCCTAAATATATGATTATTTAAACTGTCGAAAGTCACTACCATTCGTGAAATAACTCTTCTGTAGAGAGCAAGGAAATTAAATAGATGAGAAACATCATTAAACGTGCCAGAACCTAAATTGTCCACTCAAAAAATTAGGCCAAATTAGCAATTTGTTTTTTGCGAAACCTTTTAAAAATATTATTTAAGCGTGGAGATAATAGAAATTTACCTTAATAATAATTTGAGAGGCTACTTTCAGCGAAAGTATATGACATGGATTGCATGAATTATTAACAGTTTTCAATTATATAACATAAAAATGAATTCTCCCAGGTAATGGGTAAAATGGGTAATGGTAAAATGTCCTTCTGTTAACAGCATCTTTTTTATGTAACACTCTTCTGAGAGACGCAAAGCGTTCCATTTCTCCTCTACGTATTCTAAACTGCACCATAAAAAGTTGTGCGAGATTTATCAAAAAAATATAATTTATCAATCTTAATGTGTGAGAGGTATATATTTTCTCTGCCTCATTCCAAAACGTATCTTTGAAAAGGTTGATAATGTTTAGGCCTACCGGAACAGTTTAGTGGTAAATAAAAGATCCTATAAATCACAACACAGCGCCGTAAAATTTGAAGCTTAGATTAGTGTATAAATTTGAAAATCGATTTTTTTAAATAAAACAGTTTCTGGCGTAACTTGGTGGAAAATCTTCATACTGACTTTTAATAATCAAACCACTTTACTTTACAAACCACTTTATAACGAAACCTGGGTAGTAAAAATTAAAAAGTTTATGTGGAAAAGTAAAGTGGGTTGATTATTAAAAGTCAGTCGATTTTTTTAGCTATCGTAATTGACGAGTTATGGAACTCAATTCTTAAAAAAAAAATAGAATTTCAAAATCATATTATTTTATAATTAATTGTTTCCAGCCTCCTTAATCTGTAAGTAAATATTTTAGTTAAAAATTTGCTTTTATAATAACAATAATGCAATTTCTTTCCTAAACTTAAATGCATTAAATAGGGGGAAATCTTTGCAATAGTTAAAAGGAGTTCAGAATAATTAGCACTTAATGATGCAAAGCACAACAGATCGTGAGCAATTAACATATTTTCAAGAAATTAAACGGCACTTTTCAAGGTTATCTGGGCTGAATTATAAGAGATATTGTGCATCTAAATTTCTCAGAGAAAAGCAATTTCTTTCAGATAATGAAGGTATTAGTAATCATCAAATATATCTGGACATATATTACCTAATAAGATTTCGCCAGTAGGGATATAATTAAATACCATACAATAATTTATATACGAGTACATATAATAAGACTATGGCAGCAATAGGGCACGATTAATAATGAAACCACATCATTACGGTTTTATATGGATGTCATGCCTGTTGTGTTATAATCAATACAGCGAAGAGTAGCAGTTCTTTCTTTGGTAGAGCAATAGTTTTTTCGTTGTTTATAAAATGTTGGTAACTGCAATACTCGTAGAGAGAATTCATTCCAATATAAAAATGTAACGTGAGCTCAGTATTATAGTACACAAACAATTTTGGGCCATTTTTCGAGAAACAATTTTTTTCTGAAAAAGAGGCCGTTTTTCACCAGTGAAATCTTGCGCATTATTTAAGAGTTGGCGATAAATAAACGATAAATTACTTTTTAATTAATTATTATAATTATAAATAGATAGGAAAATCGGTTACGATGTTAAAGCCTGTATTCAATCTCTCGTAGCGCTGCGTGCATCGAGGGACTGGTGTACATGTTGCAAGGCACTTGCCTTAACCTCAATTTCGGAGGGGCACCCATACAAGGGATTACTCCACTTTCTAGGAAGCTAAAGGGTCATGGTTAGCTAGCGAGGTGCACAGGGACACTCACTACGTCATCGTTTATAGACCTTGGTCCTAAGTATTCAATTAAATCAGTGGAATACATTCATTTTCCTAGAATAATTCGGATGCTTAGAACAATAAATGTTTATATTAACTACGTCACAATTCTCAGGTCTTATTCTACAAGGCACACATTAGTCAGTAAAACAAATTACTTTTCTATCGCACTCGTGATACATAGAAAATGTACCTCTCCATTAATTGTTTATAAATATGATAACAACAGTATATATTGTAAAAATATGAAGGTACTCTTTGTGAACTGTGGAATTCAAAATAGCAAATATACTGTTTATTAGCTTTCAATGATTCATTCTTCAATTTCCATATTCTTCTTATACTCATGCATGAATTGAACTTTAATATGTTTCTCAGAAAAAATAGCATATACTAGCTTAAGCCTGGTAGATTTAATTTATGACCAAAACGGGTGACGTTAAAATTACGTTTCCATAAAAGAAAAACCTCAATTTCACTATCCCTTAAAATGTGACAACGTCCCTCAATTATTTCAACTTTAGCGTATACATTTTTATTGCTCTGTGGTGAATATAAATGATGATTTCTTATCACATTTTGCATAACCTTAAGTAAAGAGAATTAAATTTTGTTGAAATAATCCTCTACAGTCCCCCTATATATTTATTGTTACAATAATCCGACGTAGTTTTCAATGCTAATGTAATTCATATAACAACATTCTGAATTCGATGCTATTATTGGATAATAATGCCATTAATAGGTGGCAGATAAATCTTTGAAGCGTAAATACATGCACACACGAAAAGGTTATGCTGCTTTGAACGGAGACTGTCAGGCTTTGTCCTATTTAATTATTTGCCCTTCCCATGCCCCATACAACGTGAATATCACAATTTATGCCACGTGTCCCATGATAGGTTAACGGGGCAGATTAATACCACCGCTCCGGTGCTGTGTCTTGCCCAGCAGCGACCATAGCCGAAGAGCGACCCTCACCTAAAGGCGACGCAACCACTGCCCGCAGCGGGTGCCGCCCACAAAACCTGGATCTCGGACTTGGGGATGGACGAAGTCTGGGTGACCATATTGGGGCATCTCTCGCTGAACTTGGTCAGAGCGTCGCCGAAGAGCTGGAAGGTCCCGACGGGCGACGGGGGCTTGTTGGCTCCGGAGGGCCCCGCCTCTGGTGCAGCGCCCCATGCCCGTCCGTACGCCCCAGAGTAGAAATTGGAGTCTCCGCCCGAAGCAGACTCCACCACGAGCATGAAGCCCGAGAACTTGTTCGTGGCGTGCTGGGTGCGAGAGCCCTGAAGCGTCACTGCAATTGGGGAGGAATAAAATGTCAGGTCAGTTAAGAAGGAATAAATGTTTTCGTCGGAAACAAAACACTCAAAATATCGGATTTGCGAGCAAATTCGTTTGCCGAACGATCATTGTAATTTGTGAATGGGCACCTAGTGCAATTTTTAATGCAGGCACTAATGATATTGCCTTCTAATGAGAAATTAATTGAGAAATAGCGTCCCATTGCCTACAACTGGCATTAATGATTGCAAATTAGAGCTTTGGTCATTATGAAATCATAATTTGTCAAAGACTCTCTTATACTTCATATTAATTTTAAGCCAAATACCACACAAACTTGGAAATGATTCAAAACGAAAATGACTGGGAATATCAAGTTCGGAATATATGAGCTGTGGTAAGAGAGGATATATTTAATAATTGTGAAGTACGATCGGACTTCAGTCGACTACGAACTACAGTCAAAATATGACGCTTGGATGTGGTGCTTGGCTGTAGGTAAGTACCATTTTTATTCAAAAAGTTTCCTAAAACCATAATATTCACCCCATTCTATTTGTTTTACACCGCATGCCGAACATTACAGCGATATTATTCGTAAGTTTAACCGTGATTCTTAATGGGAGATGACATGACTCATGGCACGAAGTTGATTAATATTGGCATTCCTGCATTCGAAGTCCGGATATTATTAAACTCTTATTTATATGTATATAATATATTCAACCAAATGGACATTTTTCTAACTCTAATAATTTAACAGACGGCTTTGAAGTCATAGGAAGTGTGTCAATGAAACTTTACGACCTTAAATTGCGACAGTACTGATATTCGAAATAACGCTGTTTTGCTGCTCGCAATATGACGGGCATTTAGATGCACGAGTAGGAGGACACCACTGATTTGCGAATTTTTTTGATGAATAGCCGATAATGCTATTAACATTACCAATAATTCCTATTTTACGCGGAACTTTCTCAAGAAGAAGAACTGGTGACTATAAATTTCCTAATAGAGACGCTTGGAGTTCGGTTGAACTAAAAAATAAAAATCTCACTTTCATATTAGTTCAATGATTATGATTTCAAGGAATCCCATACGCAAAATTCCAAAGAGAATTATGATGAGTGAAAAAAGTTAGATTATTGGGAATTGAGCTTTTGCGGAAAAGTAATGTATTTTATCTGCTGCGAAGCGTAACTTAGATTTTCCAGGATATAATGCTGTAATAGTTGAGGATGTGCTAACGTAGTTGAAATTGTACAGCAATTGTTTCAAAAAACTGTTGTCTTCATTGCTCTTTATTTATTGGCTTATGGTGATAGGGATGACCCTTTAATGAGGCCACCGGGTTAGAGTGAGTAAAAACAATAATCGCCAGTGTTCGATCGGAGAGATATTGTTATCACCAATGGGCTTCTGAGCGCGGCCCCTCGAAGTCACAGTGACACGGATACAGATAAAGTATATCGTGATGTTGAAAATGTTGGCATTCCTTACTTGTATTATTTTTACCTAAGTGATGCGCAACTCTTGATGTTTTCCTTTCCCGGTCCGAAGGCCACAGCCTTCCCCACGCTCCCCATTGATTACGATGTTACGAGAGACTTCCGCCTGCTGTAATATATCTAAACCGCGGCGTAGATTAGAGGGGAGAGGTGACCGTGCTTCTCAAGACGACTTCGAAACAACCCAGCCTGAGTCATTCCTCGCCGTCAAACAAAGAACGAGTTGGGACCCGAGCGAAGAAAATTCGCTAAGGAAATCTGAAATGCATGGCCAAACGAGCGACCTCCGTGGAACGAATTCGAATTACTCGCCCTCCCCTTCGGCCACCAGATGTCTCTGCGGTCGGCGAGCAAGACACCAACTAACGAGGGCGGGCGAGGGAAAATTCCGGAGTTCGGAGGGGGACGCGTAAGCCAAGAAACTAAACAATTTCCGTGGATATGGTAACCGTGGCCGCTCGTCCCGTCCATTAATCCAGCCAACCCGCCCCATGCGACAGCTAGAATGACAGCGCATCCGGAGGCCCACGACCGACCGAGTGAAGTATGGAGTTGGGCTCCAGCGCCCAGTGAACTTGATGCCGGGGACCCGTCGCACGGGGTAACTCCAGCAATATTCACCTCCGGAGTCGAAAAGAGGACCTAAAAATAAAAACTTCCGACGTGAATTTGTCGATTCCAGACTTCTCAGGGTTCTTCGCCGGAAGTAGATAAAATCGAACAATCATGTCCCGGAAAAGTAATTAACTTCACTATCATTATTTTAAATTAAACTGGCGGCATAATTAAGTCAAAAGTACACTGCTTTAATGAAACTGAAGTCGATTAAAACATCCTGATCATTGACAATTACTTAATAAAAGGAAGATGTAGAGAAAGGAAAACTGATTCACGTGAGTAAAGACGAGTACTATACAAATAATAAAAAGTGCACAGATTATTAAATGTATATTTAATTACGTTTTGCTTATCTAGAAAGTCAATAATACTGTTACTGTTTAGAATTATTCAAAACAAGGAACAAATATTGACATTTTTGCAAGCTACATTAAAGAGGCATCAAGACGGAAGGATAATGATTCCAACACAATGCTCGGAAATTTTAAAATATGGACGCCATAAGTGATCATTTTTCCTTTATTTCATTGACTTGCATATACTCGTATATCACATACTCTTCAGAAGCGCAAACACGAAGATTCATTTATGCCATGCAAGAATAAAATTCCTTGTCTCAGTCTTCGAGTAGCCAACTGTAAGATCTTTTTTTTCATTTATTTCGCGATAGAAACTTTGAAGGACAGAAAGTTTGAACCGAATTGATCAAAGTGAAAAGGCAAGTCACAGGAGTAGTCCTGTTCCTTCGACGACGGGGTAATACCACCAAAGGGATCGCATTTTATGCCTTGAACGTAGTGCTACTTTCAACGTCGATCCGACCCAAGAGGGAATAAGGTGAGGTTGGCTAAACTACTAAAATACTTTGGGGGTTTTAAGGGTTCCTTCCGCATCCAATGACCCGAAGAGAGAAAAATCCTTTAAGCCACCCTTGCACTCCGGTGGGAATAGAAGACTTTCGACCGTGCTCTTTAATTTCTAATCGCCCATCCCCGCCACATCTTGCACCAGAAGTAAACTACCTAGAGTTTGGTTTCATGAATATTTCGGTGGTCCTATCGGAATGCATTAACTTCGCTCGTGTCCCATGGAAAAGACGGCCTGTACGAAAAACTTCTTAACTGCAATTCCTACGAAATACTGGACCATAAAAATGATAATTCGCCAACCGACGAGCCTGGGTTCGTGTTTAATTCCAGAAAATAATTACGGTACTCGGATTCATTAAGGTTTTCTGAAATTTAATTTGCCTCGGTTGAATAATTAACCATTCCGAAAGAATAGAAGACGCATTTGTTGTAGTAGGTAACAAAGCAATTGGTGGACTTTGTGATATTCCAATATAAGTTGTATGCATAAATAAGTTCACTATTGCTCCAGGACGATCTTCTTTCCAAATTATTTTTCACACGACTGAGAAAAAAACCCTACCTCCAGCTCGTAGTTCAATTTAATTTAAGCCGTAGAAGACACACAATGAAGGTATTTGTGCCAAATTAGAGAACATACAACACATGTATATATGATATCACATTCTAGAATAGTAGGTTTCTCATATTTAGTCACTATTATCAGAGTTTCCAGCAAATTAAATGAGATACCTCTAACATAGAAGAATCCCACTGATTAATATTTACTAGTAATATTAAAGAACGTAAACACTAATAAATATTCATGATTTCTGAAATTGAATTTCAGGAAAATCATATGAATATAAAGAGGCAAATTATTCATATGTCCAAACTAGGAATTTATATGGAATGTGGCAGTCTATGGAATATAGCATTATCTACGGAGAGGGTGCATCAAAAGAGCAGCCCGGTGAAAAATAAAGCTGAAGGTAGATGGTAAAGATCAAAGATAAAATAAAAAATGAAGAAATATATAGAAACGTAGACGTGATAAAAGTTAGATTATTGTATGGAAAAGAAGATTCAACTGGCGTGGGTACATCCTGAGACATAATGGATTTGCCACGGGGAAATAAGAAGGGAAATTAATAGCAACGGTAGAACGAAGAAGGAAAAGTGGCAAATTAGACCAAATAAATAAGTGTATAAGTCGGAAAGCGGTCATGATGCAAAGGAATTAGCATTGTCTATGGGGAAATAAAATAATGGACTCACCCAACCTTCTTAATTAATAAATAATCATTGTATATATAGCACAGAGCAACCTCTTCTAATGTTTTAACGCGCAGTTAACTGTAAATTCCTTCTTAAGTAGTAAACAATTAAATATAGTTAATGGGAAAAAGTAGTCTAAGCGTATGCATAAAGCGCAAAATACCATTGAAATATTTTTTAATTTTTTTCGTTGCAGAGATGGAACCGATTCAAACCCCATTTTTAAATTAGACCAAATAAATAAGTGTATAAGTCGGAAAGCGGTCATGATGCAAAGGAATTAGCATTGTCTATGGGGAAATAAAATAATGGACTCACCCAACCTTCTTAATTAATAAATAATCATTGTATATATAGCACAGAGCAACCTCTTCTAATGTTTTAACGCGCAGTTAACTGTAAATTCCTTCTTAAGTAGTAAACAATTAAATATAGTTAATGGGAAAAAGTAGTCTAAGCGTATGCATAAAGCGCAAAATACCATTGAAATATTTTTTAATTTTTTTCGTTGCAGAGATGGAACCGATTCAAACCCCATTTTTGTAGTAATCCATAGACCTTTCCATTAATTATGAAGAAGCTTATTTCATACGATTCACTGGCGATCATCGAACACCACGTATTATTTTGAAATACGGCTCTTGTTATACTAATATCGCGAATATTACACGCTAATTATAACGCAGAAATATTGAAGTGTAAAAATCATTCGCCTTGACCGGGATTCGAACCTGGATCTCGGTCAATGCGATTGATATATACACTTTGAAATTGTTGCATTGTAATGCGCATTAGAGAATGACTCCGCAAAAAGTTACTCTCGCGGCATATCCTGTATTTTCTTTTAATATATTACATACTAATAAATCATGATAACTCAACTTCGAAGATAGATGTTCGGATGAAATTCAGTTTCAGGCATTCCATCAAAGAATAGATTATTTATGCCAATAATCCTTATGAAATGAGTAAATAACTTCACCAAACTGCATCAAACAGAGTTCCAGCCCTTTCGGTCTGCATCTAAAAATTAGTCAAACTTAAGTTTTCTGAATTATACTATCCCTAGCATTCAAGAATTAAAATTAGTAATTTCAGCTCATGTCAGAGTTACCGATAGTTCCTATTTAAATTCTGCACCATACCCCAGATTAAAAAATATGTGAGATGTTAGCCAAGATAAAATTTTATCTAAAAAATCGGGGTCTACTGCCATTATCTAGAACAAACATTATCCGCAGCGATAAGTGCTTAGAAAAAAACGAGTAAAAATCTCATTCACAAAGTTAAGTAATTTAACTAATAAATGATACTTTCTCTTAAAAATCTCATCTAATCCTTGTGAATAGATTAGCGAATATTTTTATTATTAGCAACTATTCATAATTTCAACTACTATTAGTATTACTAGTATTAAGCGCATGAAAAATGCAATTCTCCCAAACTTCACGAATTCTGAACCCAAATCCGAGACTGCATACAAATTACTCTTTTAAATCTACTCACTGCTTTCAATTTTATGAAATGCTCTCACCAGCGAGTACAGTACAAAAAATATTTTCTCAGCAGTGAGTGGTAGGCATCCACGTGGATGAGCCGTATGATTCTTTTTTAACTAATAAGAGACATCTAATCAAAGAAAGTTTTTGAAATCCCTTACATGAACTCAGTACCTATCAAAAAGTAAAAAAATTAAACCCAGGTATTTTTCCGAGCAATTAGGTATTCGCTATGAGTATTGCTGCACTAATTCAGAGCAGGATTAATTTGACCGCGAAATTACTTATATTTCCCGTGATATTTTGTATTTACAGCACTTCCACATTCAAAAATTAAGGAGGTACGTTATAAAAATATAGAAAAAATAAAGTATCCAATGCGGAGGTATTCTTAGTGAAGTCACCTCACATCATTTATCATGAATTTGGCCTCTCCGGATTTACTAACCCACTTTATATTCATTCCATCCTTTAAACCCTTAATAAGGCTTTCATAAACATTTAAAAACTAATTTCTAATTAATAAATTCTGATATTGAAACAAACCGAATCAAAACATAATATCGTCAACGAAGGTTAATCAGCCTCGATAAATTATTCATCAAAGAAATATGTATTAATGCATAGTTCATGTGCATTCTACAGTGGCACCGTTTGTTGACATCAGTTGACCCCGAAACTGGAATGAAAACAAAAGTGCGGTGATGTTAAATCAATATATTTTCAAATTCTTTTGTCTGTATTATTTTACGAATAAAATATGATTTTACATTGGCTTGTTTTAGGGACATGTAATCCGTTACATGCCAAATATCCGAATGCCATAGAAACAGCTATAGCCATCGACCCTGGAAGCGATATTTCCTCGTTGTGTGCAACTTACAGGATAATCTAAAGTCATGCAAAATTTTCAATTTCGCCACATGGTACTGAAACGTCTTGTGGGTAATACAATGGGAGAGAATTTTCTCATAATATTTACTCCGTTGATGAGTTCCGGAAAATATTTGTTTATACATTCGGAAGCTACGTAAATGTTATTCCTACCTTCGCATGATAAGAAATTAATTAGATTTTTGACAGGGTATTATAAATTTAGGGTGAGTCGCGATAGTCCAGGAGTAGAGCATTGGACTGCTGACCGGAGGGCCTGGGTTTTATTCCCGGCCTTACCTCTCTGGGCATCCACAGCTTCACCCATGCTGTGTGATTTTTCGAGTACCAGATCTTCCTGGGGAACCACAGCCAGCACAGGGAAAGGAACTGGCCCCCCTACCCTATTGTGTAAATTGCAATCGCCGTCGAATTAGTACTGGGTGACCTCCACCATCGCCAACCATGACCACCTTCGGGTTCATTAGTGTGTTTATGGTTTTATATTTTAAGAGCTTCAAATGTATTACTTTTATTTTTTCTTCCATATGCATAAATGCGTCTTCTCTTGCGCGTTTTGAATACTCTTAAGTAATTCACTGATGAAAAAATCATAAAACATAGAGCACTATCAAATTCCAGTAGTGATGAAAGTAGAGAAAGAGACTTTGCACTTGAACATAAAGATTTATTACTTCACACGACCGTGGTTTCGATGTTGCCTATCATCATCACCCGATGATGATGCGCAGCATCAAAACTATGGTCGTATGAAGTAATAAATCTTTATGTTGAAGTACAAAGTCTCTTTCTCTACCCTGATCATGAAGGATTTCTACAAAGTCAAGCCTGAAACTGTTGTGTTTATCCAACCCTAGTAGTCCGAAAACCTGTGATATTTTTTCACAATTGTGTTATCCTTTGCCGGAGCGTCCTCGGGTATTCCCGTCGCACCGAATTTACAGATTTTATGGTGATGCCAATACCACAACTCCTATATGCGCTCTAAAATGAGAGAGAAAAGTAGAGCCGTCATTATTGAGATGGAGTCCATGTACACAACTCAAAGTTCAGTGAATCAATCTTCGAATATGACGTCAACTTGGTAATTCACGACGGAAAACCGAGCAGAGAATATGCTGTTGAATATAACCACTCCTAACTTCAAATGATCAATGCACTTCATGTCTTCATGATCTTACTTAAGCACTCTTTGGGTCCTATTTAATTTCCATTTTACTTATAAGACCACTAAATTCGTCCTGTTATCAGCATTTATAGAATTATGTCTACGGTTCTAAAAAGACTAATCATTCCAAAGATTGCTATTATTGATAGTTCCGATTTTAACATTCTAAAATAATAACTAGTATATTATATCATTACAACCATTATTAACAGAAGTTTACCTGCCTAGGACAATGATTAATGCTACTTTTCTAAACACAGCAGATGTAAATGTAAGGACGTGATAGTCCAGTGGGTAGAACGCTCAGCTAACGACCGGAGGGGTTGAATTTGATTCCCGGGAACGCCTTTGGACACGATCAGTTTTATCCAAGTTGTGTGAATTTTTGGGTAAGAGATCTTCCTGAGAGACCATACGCGGCGCAGGGATAGGAAATGCCTTCCCCCTTGGCCTGATGTGTAAATTTCACTCACCATATAGGACTTAGCACTAGATGAAGCTCTTCCCTTACCTATCAAACCAACCTTCGAGTTGAAAACTATGGGTTTGATGGTTCTAAATCCAGAATAACACGAATTTAAATACCCTAAGTCATGCATTAAAATTTACCATTTTTCACAACTACGCATACTACCTACCTCCCATTCATTCCGTCCAATATACCTAATATTATCCTGCTTCTATCTTATTTGCCCAGTGGTCTCCCGGCTATCACAATCTTCATATTTATATTGGCTCTTAATATTCTACACATCCACGTTTCCTCTCTTAATATTTCTCCCGACCGCCATCTCTCATCTCCTATCCTACGTAGTACTTCGTTTATTTTCTTGTCTGCCCATTTTTTCCATTCTTATTAGCACTAACGCATAAAAATGCTTCAATTTACGCTTATAACCATTCCAACAAAATGTCTCACAAGCATACAAACTCCTCCAGAGCCAATTTTTCACCAGTACTTTATTTGCGTCTTACTTAAACGAGGTCTTCATTAAATTTCTTCATCTAACGAAAACCTTCTTTTAATGTCCTCTCTCTATTACCTATTTCCTCTAAAATTCTTCTTAAATGAGAGAACTAGCTTATCTGCTCCAGTTTATAGCTTAAAACTTTTTCACTTTTCCTTCTTCTTTCTTGAAAACTCCTTATTTTTTTCTTACGGTTTATTCCAATGTCATTTACATATGTCCAACCTAGCTCACCAATTATGTATCTGACTACAGTTTATAAAGTGTCTAATTTTCTGATATATCTTAGTGATGAAACCCATGGTACTTTGGGAGGAGGGTTCTCCTCATGGTCGTCTGGAGTTCCTTCCGGCTAGTTAAATATTAATTACTTCAGAGCGCAAGAGGAAGTTAATAATGGATTTTTTGGACTTTTGGTAACATGAAGGCTCATTGAGAAAATTAAAAGCAACGAGAGTACGACTGCAAATTGGGAAGATAGTACGCAAATAAAGGACGGGAACGGTCAGACGCACGTTCCCTTCCTGCTTTTGTTAGGTCTTCGATAAACATGGACCTACATGCGAGAGAGATACTCCCCGTCATGTCTTAGAGGGGCGAAAAGGTGGGATCTATTTGAGTGTGCGGATGGCTCTAGTCTCGGATCGTTACCATGTTTATATTTTCGGAATCTTGATCGAACCAAAAATTGCTGGAATCGCGTTCAACTACGACTGTCCTTAACTCAGAGGTGACTCGTTCGCTCGAACCAATCGGAAAGAAGACGTCTACTTGGCGCGACACTTGTCGGCGACGTCTACTATTTTGCTGAATCTGACAGTGAGCCAAAACGTTCCCTGAGTCTACACAAGCAGCAATGCACGAATAGTTCGCGAAAATATATTATTCATTTACTCAAGGAGAAAACATTTTCAAGTAACCAATATTAAATTTATAGTACACAAGAGAGACGAACACTGGATAAACCTCAACTAGTATTCTTTAATCGTTAAAACTTGAGCAATAATTCAATGAAAATTTGTTTAAACTGTACAATTAATAAGTAGGTTGAAGTTTAAACATTGAAATGGAATCAATATCTTTATCACTGAAATATCCTAGCACATTGGTGACCAATGGATACTTAGATGTTGAGTAAATGCCGACTTCAATTAAAAAAGTGATAGGGACAGGTCGCAAACCAGAAGCGTTATTTCCATTACTGCTTATATAAGTCCATTTTACTGAACATATTTTAAAAAGTAAATCGTTACTCTGGGAAATTTTCTGAATACTCAAATCAGAGTTACCAATATAAAAATTGAAGATATTCATTCATAATAAACACAGATGCTGAGCAGATTTTCATGTAAGTTTTGAAAACGAAAGTTCGTATTTTTTTCAAATAAGCAAGGTTGTCTTAAGAAAATAGTTTTTGTCTTTAATTTATATATCTTCAGCATTTACATTTAGAAGATTAGAGCTTCTGTATAAAGGAGGTGATGAAAGATAGATGGACAAAACTAAAGGCTGCATTATGAAGCGCCAATGATCGATAAAAAGGAAGGAAATTTTATATTCCTGCTACAGTATATAAAAAATAAACACTTTAAACAGTGATATCTAGTTAATTAATTGAACGATGGCAAACAGAAAATACATTGTATTATTATGCAAATATATCATATCTGTGATACGAAATAACTTTGATTTTTCTCATAGTTCATCTCCTATAAAGTATAACCTGTTGTAATATTAATTCTAAACAGTTCCTAAATTTTAACTTCACTAACAAAAATTAATTCAACTTGAAGAGGCCAGCTAATATCACAGAGAGCCTGACAAATATCCATGGTGTGCTGAGTTAGTTCTTGGAAAATATTTCCCCGAGAGGAGAACGAAGTTAGTATTAAGACGAGACACCACTCAGTCTACCGACGTCGTTTGCCAGAGCAGCCATTCCAAGTAAAAACTTGGCAGGAACCACCTTCTAGTCTCGTAGGAAGAAAACGAAAAGTCATTTCAAAAATACTCATTGAAGCAAAAGGAATTTCGGGAGAGTCCATTCAGAAAATTTAGTCATCATTTCAAACGCAATGCGACAAAGAAGTTCCTTTTAGGAAGCACCTAATGAGTTTTCATGAAATTCATGCTCAGCATTTGTCGATATTTATTTTACTGAAACTAATAAAGAAAAACAAATGTACATCTCCAAAGTGTAAGATTTAATTTAACCTTTGTGACATCGGCTGGTTCGATAAATGTAGAGCGTATCACTGATAAACGTAAATCAGATGAAGATAACTAATCATTACTCAAAAGATTTAGTTTAATCTTCAAACTACCCTTGGTTAATGAATATTTACTTTTTCCTACAATCAGGACAATCCGAGCAATAGGTGTAGTTTTTATTATTCTTGGGTCATTTTGTTGCTGTTTCACGTATTTATAAATAGCATGACACTATATAAATACATTACAGCTAAGTTATTTGGTTGGGATTTCATGATATGCTAGTGATCGTTGTAGTTTTATTAATAATCCTGTGAAAATGGCGTAAGTGAAATATTTTTAAATAAAACAGCCAACTGGCATTATTCTTGTGTCACAATAGGTATCAGCCAAATTAAAAATTTATTTATTACATATCAAATACACTACATAAAATGCTAAATGTAATCAACGTTGATACGTATTTTAAAATTTCCATTGGATTGAAACGGACAATAGCTTTGCCATGAAGAAAAAGGGTATCAACATAGACCTCGAGACTAACACAAGACTTTTAGGCCCCATATATTTAATTGATCGTCTTTGAGTGCCTTCTCAAAGTAAGAGCATATTTATGAGTAAAACTGAACATGAATACCGGGAGAGAGCTTATTTCATCGTATAGAATTTTCGCTCTTATGGCGTGCTAATATTCAACTATTTTTTTAAGCACGATCGCTTTTCAAATTTCTTTCAACATGGTCCTTTCTGCTATGAAGAAGCTTCAACTTCAACAATAGTCAAAAATGAAAATGTATGCCTGCGTGAATAAACGAACTTAACTTTTGAACTCAATGACAAAACTTTAAAGGTATAAATTTATCCCTAATAGAAACATTGAAAAATGTGAAAAGAATGCTTCAAAACAGATGGCCTTAGAGAGAATGTGGAGAATTTTGTGAATAATCGGAAAAAATAAAGTCTCTGCCTAGTTCGAACGTTGCAATTAGCTTCCTCAGAAAAAGGAAATTATGAAGCTGGAGCCACCTTCTAATTTTAATACGGATTTTTTGTAAATACTTGGAATCAGAATGGAGCCTGTTACTTCATTATCTTCCTCATACAACGTAGCCGAAAGAGCAGAGCTTTAATATCGAGGATTTAATTTCGGATCAGGTATTGGATTTTGCCGGTTGAAATTGCAGATTGACTGAATCATCGTGGCGGCTCCATAAATCGATGTCGGGAAAAAGGTTATCTTTTAAAAGCTGGGTCAACTGACGAAGCGGACTAGCCGAGAACAGTGACAAAATATCTGCTTAACCAAATTATTTAGCATGAATTTCGCTGAAAAAATAGAATACAATGTTACTAGAACAAAGATGATGTACATCAAACATCCGCTACTAATTTTAGCTAATTAAAGCTGAAACAAATATGGTTAATCAACTATTATTTGTATTCCTAGTCTTGATTCAATATTTCGTACCCTGTACCTCCAGTTTTCCGCTCATAGTTGCTCAATACTCCTTACCATATAAATTTTATTCTTCCTTTTGCAATGATGACTATTTTGAATGGTAAGTAAGGTTTAGTTTCATTTTAATATTTTTGTATAATAATTTCCGCTGCAAATGAAAAAAGTAATTTCTATTCAATATGCAATTTTCTCGCTGACTTTTGTTCTTGTACGATTATTTAGGATTGATATTCACTGTTTTCCAATTTTATGAAATGATTTTTAGGTAATTTTGGTAGATAACATTATTATTGAAACAATGTGGAAGCGTTTTTGTTTTAAGGTTTTTCATTTCTTCTGATGTGTTTGGGTAGGAATATATGTTTTATCGTGATTTCTTTTCTATATTTAAGTGCTAGGAAACGTAATAAGTTAAGCATTCTGTGAATTTTTATCTGTCTATTACTATTTTATACGGTTCTTTGCGCTTTTATGCGATCTGTCATAACATATCTTTCAAGTACATAATATTTTATCAGACTCCCTAAGGCCGATTTCAACTCGTGCAGAGGTATTCTGTTTAAAAACATATATTTGATTTCTATGTGTATATGTATCAATAAAATTTGTGTCCATTTCGTTTTTTATATGAGTAAGGTCTTTCATTATGCATCTTCTAATGATTTTTGGCTTAAATATGTCAATTGATATGTCTACCATAAAACCTTATGCTGCTGGTTATATTTGGCCGCGTTTATTGGTGGTATTTTGTAACTATTATGTGTAATGATGTAGCTTTTTATGGCTGTCCAACGGAAAAAGTTAAGATGAATTTGAAAAAGTTGTTCACACTGTTCTAGCCGCTCAAAAATTATTTTTGGCTAAAACCTCTAGCAACTACAACAATATTTTCCAAAAGAAGTAACGGCAATAAATCAGTCCAGACGTTGAAGAGCTAATTACTTCTGTACATGCAAGAAAATCAATATGCGATTTAAGCAATGCAAACCATTCATAGTCACTACTGGTATTAGATGATTGAGCCGTTGGCAATATAACATGGAGATGGCGAGTGTAATCTGGTTATTTATGTGGACACACATTATTACAAATGAGCGAAACTGCATTTTTGTATTTCAGAATATTTTATCGATAAACCCCTCAGGATTAAGGGCTATTATGCTGGCCACTAGTGATGAAAGACAACGTTATACGTTCCAATAATTCGTTTCTTTTCTCGGGATATCAAGCGTCTGAAAGAGAATCTCAATTTCATTAAAAAATTTGGCGCATGGAAAAACAATTATATCTGGTGTAATTTTCTTCTAGTAATAGATTTACTCTGAAAAAGAAAAGGAAAATATAGCAAAAAGTTAACGCTCACTCGGGGATGTCCTTTACGTCATTGGAGATATTCCCGAGCGACGCACCCAACGTGGGCGAGAAGGTCGAAATGGAGGAAAGGGAAAGGAGAAGGGAAGAGGCCGTCGGTAGCGCGGAAAAATCGATGCAGTGCCACAGCGATACGATAAAAGGTAGTCGTAAGGCATAAAGCATCGTTACACAGCTTTCAGTAAAAAAGTAAAGTCCTTCCATGCTTCGTCACGTTTAAATCGTAAGGGAGGTGACATTGATGAAAAATAAAGAGTCATCTAAGTTTGTAATTTTCATCAAACGTGTAAATAAAAAAATATTATAGCGTAATACTCTTTCGCCAGTTTAATGAAAAGACTAGGTCATTTTATCGTCCATAAGAAAACAAGACTTAGAAAATCATATTATATTATTTTTCAAAACAGTGTCATTGTACGAATGAGGCTCGTGCAAAATATAGCGATTCGGCCGAATATGGGAATAGCAAGGAGTGCGAGTTGCGTGCCTATAAAAATACGGGCCAACGGACGTTGGAAAAATTTCGTTTTCCATGAAGCACGACAGAAAACTGGATGTTTTTTTACATTTGGCATAACAGTTCTGGAGTTAGTTAATGCCTTGCGTGATGTTTTTTATGGAAATACGGTTTTTGGAATAAAATGAGAAAATAGAGTACAAAAGAAATGAGGAAGATCAAATCTCTTTTCGAATGAAGTTATAAGAATATCTGGGAAGTGTCGGATGAAAATATGGTTTACCGTAATACGTAATCAAAGATTCCTCTTGTAATAAAATAAAGTCGTCACTGGATCATTTTGTCATTTAAATCGAAGGAAAAAAATACAAACATGATCTCTCAAAAATCTAAAAAATAAATTGCTTCACGAGTGGACATCTCTGAAATGAAAATGAAGCTTAATTTTTTCTCATAGAACGCAGTCCAGAGAAATGAGTCAGAGTCGTCTTGAATGCATTTGCATCAGGCTATTCTTCCATTTACAATGTAGACAGCTTTCGGAACTAGTACCGAAAACTGACCTAATACTCCATGCATGTTTTACAGGTGTAATTAACCAAACGATAAACTCTTACTATTGTATGCATGCAACTCCCTTGCTTGACCTAAATCCTGTTTAGAATCATAACTCTCTTTATTTTTAATTTTAACCTACATAATATCCATTTTTTTAAATACAAGTACGTGTTTAATAGAAAGCGTGAAATGCAAAAATCTAAGTTAACTGGGTCTAAATTAACTAAGCGTTTATATTTTAAATCAGGGATTTTGAGGGGAGGACGAGAGATTTCGACTTTCAGGAGCCTACGGAGAGGTCTCAGGCTCTGATACTATATGCCGCTTCTCGGTTTATGCACCAAAGAGCCTGCTGGTAATTGGTCTAGTATGATTGTTAACGATTGAGTACCATGCTCTGGCGTGCTAAGGTAATTTGTGCTCACAGCGCTAACATACTACGGTCGACAGAACTCCCAAAAATTAAATAGTAGCATGCCATTCCAGCAAGCAAAGCGTAACTCATTCACATCAAATTATGACTATGGAATAGAATGTGATAAAGAAAACTTGATTCGAGTGTAGATCAGAGAGGTATAAATGAATGTTTGTGATTGCCTTTATTGCCATGGATAAGGGTTAGGTGAGAGAAGGAACTATAAAGTATCAATCTCGACCCAGTAAAATCATTGCATAAATTAAATAAACGATGATTGAAGAAGATATAGGCAAATTTTGCGGTTGGAAGATGTTTACGGAAGTTATTGATATTGCGAGAAAAAATTAAACCACGAAGCACATGTCTGTTTCAAATTCGAAATACTCTTTTCCACAACAAAGCGTCGCATGCAGGCAAGCGGAGTTGAGGCCGAGCTGACAGGATTATCTTTCCCGCCAAAACGGACCTTGGAACGCTTTCATCTAAGAGGTCTGTGACCTACAGATCGAGAAAAAGTGTTGAGAGGGGCTAGCTTGACTTGTCCCCGAGCTGCCAAAAAAAATCTCTATAAAGATTTCATAAGTCTCACGCCCCACTTTTATAAATCTACCACCGTTAGACCAGACTTCAGCATCCTTAAGAAAATGTTGGTTATCCCTTTCAGTGGCATTAAATCACTGGAAAAGAAGACTTCTGTTTTACATTGACGTTATTTAAAAAAATGCGTAACAGTTGGCCCATTATTTCCAACATTTTATCTTCCTTTCGGGATAGGGATGGCGACGAGGACTTTGACAATAATGAGGAGGTGAAATCAACCCGCCTTCAAACCATCATATATCGAGGTTTCCGTTGTGGGTGCCCGTGAATCGGGTGGATTGATCGCAGTGGTCGGGGGCGGTACAAGATTGGTTAACCGGTGGATTCACTCTCAAAAACTCCCTCATTCCCCTTTTGCGAGGTGGTGCCTGGGGGAGGGAGGAGGAGGGGGTCAGGCGGAGAGGGAATCCGGTCGGGGGAGAAGAAGACGGGAGTAGAGTCGCCGCCATGTGTCACCACTCCCTCCAGGCCGATCCATTCTCTCCTTCCTCCCCCGCTCTCTCAGGGGCACTTGCCGCTTCCCGCCCACGCAAACAACACACGCACAATCACCCCGCCCCCCCTCTCTCCGACCGTCGACACTCCCGCCCACCCCGCCTCCTCTCGCCCCCTCGCGGCTTCCCACCGACCGACCGTCCCAAACGACCGAGTCCACTCCCTTCATCCCCACATTCCATGCCCTAGCTCCCCGGGTCAAACGCTATTCTGGGCGATGCGCATCGCACACAAGGGAAGAAGTAGGAAAGTAAGAAGGAGGTGGAGGAGGGTTAAGATTAGGGTGAGAACGCGGGAGGAAAATGAGGGTAGTTGGTAAGGTAGGAGCGGAGAGGTAAGGAAAGTAACGACTGCACTGTTGCTCGCCGAGGATCGGATTCAACCGTTTTCTTGACCACCCACCTATCTGGCGAATCACAAGTGCAAAGAGACAGAGAAGATTAGGCATTGAACTGCATGCACACAAAACACATATCTACCTGCCTCGGATTACTATTGTGTCCCTAATCGTCTTATTAGTACAACATTCAATCAAACGCCATACCAAGAAAAGTATATGTTAACGAGTTTAAGCATTGTTTATACCTCTAATATTAATTTCTAAAATCATTCCACTGACACATACAGCTTTATAGAATGCAGAAAATCGTAAGATAATGAGTAAACTCTAAGCAATGGAATCGGAGAGTCGAGAAGGGGTGAGAAACATCCGTGAATTGCGATATTGTTACGATGACGTGGGTGGAGAGTTCCCCCCTATTCATTCACATACAGTCGAAAACGCTCTCTTTACCGAGGAGATCACACACTCCTTTTCGTGGACTGATGGCACTCTTAGTGCTTTTCGGAGTGCTCATTACGCAGAAGATTTTTTAAAAAACAGGCTATGAATAAAAGCTATTGCTCACACATGAACCCGTGGTCATCCCTGCCATTACAAATATTAAAATAACGAAAATCATGGCAAACTTAGTTATGACCATTGATGCTATAGAAAGACGAATCAATATTTAAATTCTCAGTATTAGTATGCCATTCTCAAGTCTACCATTTAATTTTCAGAATATTTCTAAGAACCTTTATAATGTGCAACACATAATGTAATTCATAGAATCCCCATACATTTAACAACGCGATTGCAATAAAATTCTTAGCATATAAATCATCTTTCTACATAAAACACAAGTTGACTCTTTTTTGAATGCTATGAAACTGAAACAGTGAATTTCAATCATGTTCACTCGTGCAGTTAATCAATTTTTACTCTCTTTATTCAACGTTTCCGCCGCATGCAGCCACTACCCCCATTTGTGAGTATACTCGTAGTTTCCAGGAATCCATTTAGTGAGAATCAAAACGAGCCCCAGTTCCCAGTTTCCATGCAGCTAAGCCTAAAATATTGAATCCTCTCTCCGATTCAAATCAGAGAAACCGAGAATAGTAAAACAGCATGGGACTTCTTGCTCCCTTTGTCCCAACCTCTACGCTGAAGCCTAAGTTGAACGTAATTGTTTTCGGCGTCCCACTGCGCATCTCCATCGCGACTGAGTAAAAAATTTATTGCGCAGAGTCAAAGAAAAGAGCATTGGAAACAGTAAACAAGCTGTCAAAACTGTCGCCACAAGAATAACTCGTAAAAATTTACAGGATGGGGGTCAAGGCTTCGAAAGGACAGGGAATTGCGTCGTAACAGCTGGACCAGAGTGGAGAAGATCGGGAAGAGTGTAAGGAGAACTACGAAACCTTTTCGGCGAGAATTCACAAAGCATTGTGTGGAATACTTGATCTATAAAGCCTTGCTCTCGACTTCACATGAATGAAAAAAATGGCAAATAGGAGTAAAACAACCATTATTTTTTAACTTTCGTCAGATAATTACCCAAAACCCAAACTTTTTAGTCACAAATGAAGAATTTTCCAAGGTCAGTGTTTCATTATATTAACCAAAGATAATTTCTTTTCAAGTTCAAAAATATAAGCTTAATAGATCGCACAATGTTACCAGCACCTTAATTTGACGACTTCATTATCGTTAATCGACAAAGTTTGCGACTGAAATCCCATTTGGTTTCAATAGAATGCCTCTGATTTAAAACTTCAGGTCACATTGCATCAATCGATAAAAGCTAAAAAACAATTGTGTGCATTTTAAAAACTCAAATAACTGCATTTATAGTATTCCGCATGACATACCTACCGCCATGTTCCCTACGAAAACCCGGAATACCTGAATTTATAATAACGCAGAAGGAGTTGAATATGCTTGAAAATATTTATAACTTTATCTTCTTCATTAACACTAGCTATTGCATCGAAATTTCATGAGCGTATTTTAATGCACTGTGTGCAGTAAATACACTGATGACCACATGATAAAAAGAAAATGGATAGGAAAATTTAATTTTGAAAAGGGAAGTTAATATGATAAAATCACATCAAGTCAAGTTCTCATTAAATGCTCAAAAGTAAGGAACCATATGTAAAATTGATTTAGAATTTATTTTTGCACGTATTTATGGATTATTATAATTCGTATCTTCGATATCGAGTACTTAACTATAACTTCATTTGTTAATCACCAATTTAAAATGGTGCTTGTAATTTAGAATGAGAAAACAAACAGCAAGAAGCTCACATTGAAAACAATAAATTCAAAATAAGATTTAAGAATGCTGTGAAGTATTTTAGTTTTAGTTTGGTAGCAAAAATGGAGTTTCAAATCAACTCGGCAAATAGGAAGGGAAATATTTTTTGACGGAAGAGGCTCAATCTTCATTCGCTTATTTCAGAAAAGACGACAGTACCAGGGTCTTGCGCAGTTCATTCTCCGAGGTTATTCTCTCTCCTTCTCTCTCGAGGGCACTTTGATTTGGCAATAATGTCGCACAAGATATATGTACTGTCGCAATCCCTCACGCTCCATGGACCGTTCGAATCATATCCAACAGTTGCTTTTGACCATAACTTTTGAGGAACAAACCCGCTCGAGACAACAGGACGACGCAAGTTGCCGAAAGGCTGAGAAATGCCTCTCGTTTCCCCTCCTCCTCCTCACATTTTGACACTGATGGAAAATGGGTTTTGTTTTTCATCCATCTCCTCTTGACGGTTTCAAGCGTTCGAGTTCTCCGTAACAAAGGTCTCGCGAAATAACAGGAGAACTCTGGAATGTTCTTATCCTCATCCCCGGCCCTGGAGGGAGACTGAGGGCCATCAACAATGTACCCCTATGAGCCAACGCCCCCTCTCCCATGTCACCACCCCCACCTCCTTCTGCCAATCCCGTAACCACTTTACCGCCCTCGACAGCCGCGCACATGCCTAACCCCTTCGTCCCGCGCTGTTAACTCCGACCAAACTTTTCCGTCCACCAAAGCTCTCTCCGGCTAGGGTCTGTGAGTGGGGCATGAGGCAATGCTGCTGCAATCAAACCTTCTCTGGTACCCACTTCGGCCGGAGAGAAATGCTCAGAGGTAACGACGAAGTCTAAAAGTGGATTTTCAAAGGAAGGAACGGGCAAAGAAATGGCGAGGAGATAGGGAGAGAAAAGGAAGAAGAGATACAAAAAATATTCTATCACGATGACGATTTAGTGATGTTGGAACTGACTTAAGTGATTAAATTAACAGAATTTCAATGCGTATCCCGAAAAAAGATTATTTTGATCCGCTAGCTAATTCACTTAGAGAGTAGTTTTCTGCGCAATAACAGAAACTCCTCGAAGGGATACATTTATGAAATTGCATCTTAAATTTTCGTCCAAAATAATTACACCAGACTTCTTAATCATAATGTGATTACTTCACGCATCTGAGTCTATCTTATTATCACGATTATCTATTTTACTACAAGAATACTGACCATAGGTAGACCATCGATTAGAGAGAATTTTCAGATGGTCCATTAACTCATAATGAGTGAGTGAGTGATGAGTATGACATAAATCCTGGTATTAGTCACACAAGACATGCAAGATTATGAGACACACCAAAGCCTTAGAATCTGTCCCTGGACCTTCAACCTCACGTTCACGGTCACCAGTGGTAAAACTTGTCCAAAACCTAGCCTTCCCAGCCTACTCCAATACAGCCAGCCCCGGTGGCGGCGGGGTAACGTCCTCGCCTGGTAGATTTTCCTCTATCTAAGGCTTGGTTGTATGTAACTGTCTTCAATGTAGTGTCTAATGGTTATGTGGAAGAAGGGATTATAAGTCTTAACCTCGCCCAATTAAGTCGATAGGCAAATAATAAATACATAATTACATAGTGACATACATACGTGTAGCTAAACGGGTGCTGGGTTGGCGCGGTGCGTGGGCCTAATTTCGCTAATTCACAGACTTTCTACAGAGTTTTTCTTTATCATTTGACGGGACTTATGGAGAGAAAAGGAGGTGCTGGGGTGAAACGGTGCGTGAATAAACTTCGCAAACGAAACGCAATCCGAATTAGCATGCGAAGTCGTCGGTGACTGTTCAATTTTCAATGCACCACTCCAAGCTTGCATTTTATATGTTGTATTTATCTCGAAAAAATGTTAGCATCATGCGCAAAATTCTGAGTTTTTTATGAATCAACCCTATTTGGGATCCCACTCAAACTTCCGACAAACCTAAAACTTGAGAATCGAGGTCTCTATGGCCACCTCGAATTTTTCAATTCAAAAACCCTGATTCAGATCGAACACGATATAAGGTTAAGTCAGGAAGAGCTCTTGGAGACATTTCTTTGAAGTCTAAGAATAGATTTTATCGGAAGTGTTATTGATCATTTCATCATTTTAAAATGTAGTCGTGTCAGACGATAAATATCGTTGTGGAGTCAAGTGTGATCCTTTTAGTTAACTATTGTGCGCTAAAATATGAGCATTGATGTTTGTTGACTGCTATAACGGGAGTAACAGTCATTCCAAGAAAGTAGCAGCAGAGGAATTCCAAGCACGCGTGAATTTTAAGTGTAATGGCCAGGAAAGGAGTATGTACGTGCCTGAATGTCTGTCACAGTGTCTCGGACCAAGTAAAAAAGCGAAATATTAAAGGCCGTCGTAAAGAAAGAATGTAAAGGAAGGAAAACAGAATGACTCTTTGAGACATTAAAGGGAAGCACTGTCGTAAAATGAATGGGGAATGAAAATAAAAGTGTTTTCGCGAACTCCGTGAAACCCTTTTGGTGCTTAGCATATATATGCATGCATTATCCTACGTTTTACATTCATGAGTAACATTATAACTAATTAATTGGAACTGGTATATCTCATAGAGCGTTTTAATACTTAAACCCGAACTTTCTGAAGTCACAGAAATTAAAACAAACTTTATTGTGATTGTACATTCATCGTGCATATATTATTTTTATTGTGGACAACTGAATTGCAGTTTTTGAGGCTCTATCATAACTTTTTCGATTGTACCCAAACATTGTTATAGATATTTTTAGAGAGCATAATAATCCCAAAACTGAGATGATACAAAGCTTGTCTTTAACATTTATTAATTAAAAGTAGAAGAACATAATAAATTGGGAACAATCGGTTCACCTAATGTGGCTTACTGTGGGTCATTCTAACAGCTACTAATAATCTGGAGAAAAATCTCAATACATGAGATAAAATGAAATTTTAAAATAACCGACAAATTATTTTTCGACTAATTTCCTCTTACATATTTTTTTCAAAACTAATAGTAGGAAAAACTGATTGGTTTGATTTAATCAAATTTATTTTCACAAACTATGATGTTTTTTTTATAAGTTTTGGAGAAAATCGAATTTTCTACTATTCATTTTCAGTTAATTTTTCCGGCACATATTTTTCGAAATAATTTCAAATATAATTCGAAAATTTCATCACAAAATGGTCTAATCATCATAACAAAATTGGATAATCTAGTCACTTGAAAAATTAGGCTCAATTCAGCAATAAAATATTAATATAAAAATTCATTACAAATAAATTTAAATACTACCTAATTCTTAGAAACAATATTAGCCCTTAGAAATGTTGATCACATCATCGTTTCCTTTGTAACTTAAGTTTTAATTACTTGTGGCTGCAGAAAAGTGATTGCAGTATATTCAGAATTTGTAGGTAAAATGAAACGAAAACATATATCGCATAAAATTTTGAGCTAAAATATACATCTAATATCTAGTTATAAGAGGAAATCCAAGCACGAATATTGCTCGATTATCTCCATCTTGAAACGGGAGAACATAGCGGAGGAAATTACGAAGGCAATTATTCAGCTGGAAAATTTTATATCAACGATGTAATGGCCATTCTTCTTGGCATTTGAATATATATGCAAAACAGTCGTAAAACCACGTTATCATTTTGTTTTGACCGTTTTCATAAAACGAATATAATACATTATCAATAGTTCTGTTTATTTTATGAAACTTTGAAAGTGGTTTTTTATATAAAAATATAGCCAGTATGGTAAAAGTAGTGAGCTGACTGCACCAGAATTTTTTCTTCAAAATTTAACTCTCTTGGCTGCGTGGAGCCCTAGAGGTTATAGCGTGACCGAAGGTTATATCTTTGGTTACCCTCACCATAAACCCAGGTTGTGTTATTATTTATTGAGTACGCGGACTCTACTTACAATCGTTCGCAGTTTTCAAGGTAGTATGTCAGATAAAACTTAGCATTGGTCGTATTACGACCAACGTTAATGTAACGGTCACAACGGTAATGTAACTCTTCTTTATTAGCATAGAGCAGATTAACTACAAAACAAATGCTAGTGGTGTAAATTCTTATCCCAGGTCTTTGGATTATCAATCGAGGCCAGGACTCACGAGAATAATAAGGACAGTAAGAAAATTAAACGAAGGTACCAAAAGTATGCAAAGCATAGAACGGTCATCCAAGAAACGGTTGGCCATGCATGGACTTTAAACCTCTAAAAATGGTTTAGTCTTAATCAGAAATGAAATCGTGTAGCCTCAAATACTTTCCCTTTTTTATGTAGAACAAGCATGGTAGCAGAGCGTAAAATTATAATATGTTAAGTGCTGAATTGGAAGCATTCTTGGGTCGATCTGAGTATTATGAATCGCATATAAGGAATAAAAAATCTAATATCATAGCCAAAATATTACTCCCATATCCATAGCATATTTACCTGTAATTACATGGTTCAAATGGTGAAATATCAATGGTTTGTAAATTAATAATTAACTGGGGAAGCGATGAGGAAGAATAAATAAATACACTAATCAAAATGTCTTGCGACTCTATAATTAAGCGGGGGATTCATTCCAGGTGATGCTCCAAAACAATGAATGTGACAACGATCAAATTCCTTTGATATAATATGAGATTTGATGAGATATGGCGTAGGTCAAAAAATAGAACATCGATTCAAACTCAAAAATTGAAATCTCCCATTCTTTCTATGTTCTATGCATATTTTAGGGTCTACCTAATATGTATCGCTGAGAACGCACTATTTTATACAATTTCTCCAGACAAAGGCTTACTTAAGGCATACAGCCAAAGGCTTTTAGAAGAGCTCTTCCCCTATCCACGTCTATGAAAATTAGTCACTCGTGAATGTTATCCTATGGGCATTACTGCGTTACGAGTGCATATACTTTCAACGTATGCCACGAAAGTTGCATGAATCAAATTCATCTGTTATATTTCATGCCATTTCGCTTGACACAAGTTGTATTCAAATGATTTGTACAAAAATGATAATATCTTTCTAAACAGTCAAAGAATTAAATAGTTAAGCTTGTCATTTATCATGATTCCAAAATATCTAACACCTGAACGAATTCCATGTTCTGGAGGGACACAAATGCTCACCTTACAGTTTGCCCGACCTTACAGTTTGCCCGACAGAGGCGCAACCCATCAGGCTGATCATCACATTAAGTACAAGAGAAGCTAGATGAATACATAGGGCCACTGTATATTTTTATCGCATATTCCAACAAGCGTGGATAACAAATTATTGTCCCACAGTACAAGCAGTAAAAGCGGCGATCACCGCAGGAGACTTGGGAGCGCCCGGACTGTTTGGTACCGTCAAGATGTGTAGGAAATAATACTCCAATAGGAAGAGATGAGGAAAATTAGAAATTGGTATTAAAATAAAAAATAGGCGTCAAGTGAACAACGCGCTCATCTATACTCTGCGCATGAGTAGATGCGAGGATGGAACACAAATATACTAATAATAGGCACTTAAATTCGAAACCGGCTCCTCGGCGTGATGAGGTTAATCACTGCGAAAATCCCATGTCCATTTTCTATAAACGTAAGAGTTTTTCATTATTAGCTTGAACTATTAAAGCTGGCATCAACAGGAGTATCCATTTCGAGGGGTCCTATGCAGCTGTCCTCCGAGCTATTCCGATCCCTAGCAGTCTTTTCATTCATAGCCCCCTGCGTTGACGTTTTCCATGGATTACTTACCGCAATTCAGCGCTGGCATTTCTCTGAGGTAATTTCCTTTCATGGTTCATTTAGTTAAGAACATTAGCAAACAATTATTCCCCAGAATGTACCCAATTACTTTCCTTCTTCTTATTTTAACTTTCTCTCAGACTTTATTCATTCCTGCATGCACTTAATTTTCATCACTCTTCTGTGGTACCACATTTCCATTGCTTCTGATCTTCTACACCGTCTTACAAGTAAGTATCCTCCATGTTTTATTTGTTGTAAAAAAAACTCCATTTACAAATTTTTATGAACCATATCCTTATGCCTAGGTGAGTATTATTGTACAAATTCGCGTAGCTACTCGTATATCTTTTCATAGAAATTTTTCAATCGCAATATTTTACCTAATCTCGTAATTTTATTTTTTCCATTAGTGGTGATCACACATCCTAAGAAATATTGTTATTATTAAGTTTCATAAATTTATTTAAAATGTAAACTATTTATAATCAATAGATGAACTTGAATTCATCATGAATTCATATCATCGATAAAGTCACTTCGGATACGCCAGAGCGCGGATTCGGGAAACGAAAATCTCCTAGGAGTTTCTCAAGGGGAAAATCAAATATGCTACTCCGAGCCCCGACAGTCCCTCACTTTTCAAGACATGTTATCGCTGAGCGAGAATTAGTGGTTAAACGGAAATTAGAGTCCAAAGGGATTGGGTTAGGCAGTATTACTTTTTTTCGCTGTGCCGACCCACGTAAAACTCCTGAACCTGAACATTTAGGATTAAGATTGCTTGAGTAATTGATAAGCTGAAATAAAACACCACATAGGCCGTTTCTAGCTAGTATAATGTCCATATCGAAAGTAATGCTAGTCTCTATTCCTCCGGTCGTGGGACAAATTCTCAAATAACGGTAAATGATATTTTGATTTATCGCTAGCGGGCTGCGCTTTCATACTGGCAATGAATAATAACTCTACTGCGTTCTCTGTGAGGCAGTTATTAGCAGTGTTGTTACAAGCATTGATTTAACCACCACACTAATCAACCTGAGGGTTGCTTTAATAGGTGAGGGCAGGGCTCACATGGTACTAAGCCCAGCGGTGCGTGAAAGTCGCACATAAGGGTGGGAGGACCAGTTCCTTTGTCTGTGCCACCTGCGCCTTCCCAAGTATGGGGGATCTGGTATTCGATAAATCACACAGCTTGGGTGAAACTGATAGTGCCCTGAGGCATGCCTTGGAATCTAACCCAGGCCCTCCGGTCAGTATCCCAGCGCTCTAGCCACTCGACTACCACGTCCCGCAAGTACTAATTGTCTTAATGTTTGCAACTACAATGATGTAACTCAGTTTTATTATTAAAGGTTTGTGGTATCCTTTCTCGTTATGACAAACTTGATTTATGATATTTTTAGTAAATTAGCAAATGCTTTTACACTTTTTTGATCGGCGAAGAAGTGGAAACTCAATCAAGATGGCATTTTCTTCAAACGAGACCGTTAACCACCTCACACCATTGAGTACCGATATCACACTCATCCAATAAAATACCCAAAAATTTAAGCGAATAAATAATTAAAAATACTGTCACGTGGGACTTATTTCTATTGTACGAGACAAAAGAAGGAAGATGTATTGAATTTTAACACCGGGGAAATATCCTATGCACCGGTAGCGGACGCGTTTTTTCAACGCCCCACGAAGCGTCGTTCTGAATCGATTCAAATTATCTCGTGTTGGCGACAGCTGGAAGAGCGTCTTGTACCCACTCTGCTACCTCAGAGGAAAATGCAACAGAACAGGATACTTGCACTGGTGGGAATCTGCGAGCCGCCTCGGGGAGGAGAGATTTGGAAATATGTCGACGTGGATCATGGTTAAGAGGAACCGGGGGCTTGAGGGGGGCTGCCTGAGGATGGGGGGGTTGGTGAGCGGGAAAGGAATTCGCCTGGGATGGAAAATGGAGATGGGGGAGGAGGGTCTTGTAGCGGCGTTTGTACCGAGCGGAAAGCGCGAGGACGAAGAGTGAGGACGAGGTGGAGGCGGCGGGCGAGGGAGAGGAGGATATGTATATTGAGGGATTTAGAGACTTGGCGAAGGATCCGAGCGCCTTAAGGTAGGGAATGAGAAGCCGCCGAGGCCTCTGACGCGTACAGATTGAGGAGCGGAAGGTAATGGAGGGGAGACGTGGGGAATCAGCGCTGTTGCGCGAAATGGGTCGCTGAATATTCAGCGCGTAAGGGGCACGGCGAGACCACCCGATGAAAACGGCTCGCCTGGAAAAATCGAGACAGCGACGGTGCGGGAGGAAAAATCCGTCGCCATTTACCGCCCGCCGTGCAATCATTTGCAAATCCACCTCCCCTCCCTCGGAATCACACGTCGATAAATGTCCCTAATTGAAAGGAAACTATCCCTCGAAGCGCTCGCCGTACCAGGTTTAATGATCGATATATTTCTGGAAATTTATATGCCAGACACCTCTCCGGGAAAGAGTTTGGAGTGCTGCACAAGAAAACTACCAAATGCGGTTCTCGCGGGAAGATTTAACGTTCAATGGCACAATGGATAGTTTTTTCTCGAGGTGCGGAGAGTCGAGCGTCTCTCATCCCACGAGAAAAAAATCAAACCTCGACGATAAAGCATCGTCATTTGTGTCCGGAGAGGGAGTTGATTTTTACACCCGCTTCACTTGAAAGTGTTCTCTCCACTACATCCTTCGCTTAAAGATGTACAAAGTCAATTTATCTCTTTTTCTCCGTTTCTTTTCTTTGAAAACAATGAAGGAAATTTTCTTTGATACATGTAAATGATGTCTTTTCAATTAAGCTAAGTGTATGTAGTATACGTTAATTTCAACGCTTCTATGTCATCTGTCTTCTAATCTAAGCACAAAATACCAATCCATTTTCCCTGCCGCCATTAAATCTTACTACTACTAGTTATATATATATATATATATATATATATATTTATATATTTATTTATTTATTTATATATATCATTTGAGTTAAATAATAAATTGAGATTGGAGTAGATAATATTCCTGCGGAACTATTGAAAGATTTAGGGAAATGTGGGAGGAAGACTCTATTTGGAATTATTCGTAGTATCTATGAGGAAGGAATCTGGCCGGAAGACTGTGAGATCAGTCACCCTGAAGACGATGGCAGAGTCAGCCTTCGAAACGTCGGTGCACTACAACCTGACCCGGTGGGAAACCCGAGAAAACTTCTTGAATATCATACGCCGGGAAAACCTGAGATCAGTGTTAGTTCCTATTCCGAAAAAGTAAAGGCTACATCATGTGAGGATTACAGAACAATAAGTTTGATATCCCACGCTGCTAAAGTTGTTCTCAGGATCATCAACAAAAGGATAGAGAGTAAGGCAAATGATTACTTAGAGGATGATCAGTTTGGATTTAGGAAGGGGAGAGGTACGCTTGACGCCATTGCAGTAATGAGATCACTAATCGAGAGGAATATGTAGTACAATCAGGACGTATTTGCCTATTTCTTAGATTTCGAAAAAGGTTTGATAAAGTGAATTTGGAAAACCTTATTAGTATACTGCAGAAAATAGGAATAGATTGGAGGGACAGGAGACTGATCCGAAACCTGTATGTACATGTCTCAGACAGCCCAGGTGCGAGTAGGGAACGGAGAGTCCGGATGGGCAGTATTAGGAAGAGGTTTAAAGCAAGGTTTCCCATTTTCACCGGTGCTGTTCAGTGTATATGTGGAGGAAATGATTAAAGAGGCATGGGAAAAACTGGAGGTAGGAATGAAAGTCGGAGGGGAATTCGTAAAATCGGTTAGGTTTGCTGATGACCAAGCATTAGTTGCTCAGTCAGCCAAGGGGTTGCAAGCATTGCTGAGTGAATTGGAGGTTCAGTGCGATAAATATGGGATGAGAATTAATATTAATAAAACAAAGGTTATGCGATTTTCCAGAAAGAAAGAGTCTAAGCTAAATATTAAAATAGGCGGGGAAAAAATAGAGGAGGTAGAACGGTTTACGTATCTCGGAAGTGTTTTGGACCAACGCGGTGAAAGTAGTAGGGACGTAAGGAGAAGAATGGTGCTAGACAAGGAGGCTTTCTCAAGGAGGAGTGAGTTGATGATGGGGACGTTGAGTAGGGATGATAAGACAAGACTCGTAAAAACTCTGATATGGAGCGTAGCTATATACGGCGCGGAAACGTGATCACTGAAGCAGGAGGATAGACATAGATTAGACGCTTTTGAAATGTGGGTGTGGAGAATAATGGAGAAGGTGAAATGGACCAAAAGGAAAACAAATGAGGAAGTACTGGAGATGGTGGGCGAGGAGAGGGGTTTGTTGAGAGAAATCCTATGGAGTCAGGAAAAATGGATGAAAGGCGTATTGAGCAGCATTGGGATGTTGAAGAAGGTAATAGAGGGGAGAATGTTAGGCAAACGAGGAAAGGGCAGGAAGAGGATAGGGATGTTGGATGGGATGAAGGGAGTACACAGAGATGAAGAGGGGCCTGATGTAGAGTAGGTTGCTGGATTGTTTTGATAGGAGTCACAAAATATTTATTTGGTAGTTGTGCCCATCCATAAACCTACCTTAACCGGTAGATTACCTTATAATAATGCCAATATCACCCATCTGGTTCGGAGAATCGATTATATTAACACATTTCGTAGCTTCTTTTGTGATATTTTTGAGAAGTGAAAATTATAATTAAATATTGATATCACATATTTCTCTAATGATTATTTAAAAAAATGGGTGGTATAAGTCTTGAGCGTCAGCACAGCTCTGGGGGTCATTGGAACGCACGAGCCCATCAAGGAACGCATGCACCTCGTCAAGTTTGTAGTCCATGGTAGGACAATGAAAATAACCCCCATTTATTTTTTTATGGGAGACATTAGGACATGTTAAATCTTAGTTGGAGGTAGTGGGTCAGCCAGAAGTTTTCGTAATAGAGTAAAAGTAACTGGGAGAAACAATAACGGAGTACTGTCAAAATTACTGCAATTTTATTGATTTAACACATTACACATTCATTACATCATTCATAATTGTACATTTAGTTCATTCTCCGCTCCCATTGATGCATGCTCGAATTACGAGCCAAATATGAGAGCATTAGTTGCAAAAATGGCTTTTGAGATGCGTAATGCAGCATTGTCCGGCAATTGTGGTGTGTCGCGTGGGATACTGTTTAATTTCGAAAGATTTGACAAATGCTGGGAAGCCGGCTACGCAAAGAGCTGCATGAATACAGAAGCCACACATCACACGTCACGGGAGATTTCACCCGAAGAGTTCAGAGTGGCGTTATTTATCTCTCTCGTCCGACACCGCCTCGGTGATTGCAGCAACCGCGCATCGATCCACGATGACCCCGCATTGAGTGTAAAACGAGGGGAAAACATCCCAAATTTCTTTATATTATTTTTCTAGTCACAACCAGATTTTATAAAATGAAAATACAAAAATCCTCTCCAGGCTCACAGCTGTTGAACGTATTTCCGCGAATTTGTACTCCTTTGAGTCTTTGCAAATGTTTTACCCAACATAATGAAATTTCAAAAAAATTGAATCGACCTCAAAGTTGCGACTGACACAAACGGAGGTCCTAAAATTGCTACAATACCATTCGAACGGCATAAAAATCAAACCTTCAGGAATTTAAACAAATGGAAAATATAAAAAACATGCTTAAAGGAATGGACATCCTTTTTATTTGGTAAAAACTCAAATGAGAGTCTTTTTTCAATGGTATATTAATGGATTACCACAAAGTGTCTTCAATTGCTACAAAAAGTGTTAGCAATGGAGGAAATTAGAGCAATAAATTGTATCTGAAAAATGATTACAGCCCTTTAACTCTTTCCAAATGCATTATTCTAAAAAAATTCCATAATTCAATAGACAACAACTCACATAAATGTCAGTTTAAGGAACTCGAGGTTGGCCGCTAAGTTTATTTATCTTGTTGAAACTTCTGCCACTAGTTACTGATTACTCATGGCAACTAACCACCTTAATTGATTTGCACCATGAGTATGAACTTTCTGCAAAAATTTTATATCATAAGTGATAATATACGAAAGAAAAATCCAAATTTAACTATATTTCAACTAGATACTTATATATTCCAATATAATCCTCCACTGGCATTGGAAAATATATGATGTTTGAATACACTAATTTAGTTCTGTGCATACGTATTAAAAGCGAAATCAGTTGAAACGATAGTAAATGTCTTTGAGTGCATTAAGCGTTCCTAATCCTTCTCCAAACACAGTGTTGCTATAATGGTAGAACACTTTCTCTAAAAAATACTTTAACCCACCCGATCGGGTATTTTACTCATCAACATTTAGCTATTATGGTCAGTTTCTAGAACATTGATGAAAATACAGCATTTTACTCAAAGAAGAGGTTGTTTTGGGTTCAAGGAGGCTCAACATTATCAGTAAAGGCTGATAAAAAACTAAGCCTAACATGCAATTCTTAGTTGAATATTCAAAATAATAACGCGGGTCAATAACAGTTAACTGAAGGAATGATTAAATTTACAATTAATCTGAACGTTATTGGTGGGTAGATAATTACCCATAATTATAGGTTAATTTGATAATAACAATCGTCTAATTTATTGTAAAGATTTGTTCATTTAAGGATTAATTAACTACCTATGAAGTTTTGATATCGGGTTAGGCACTTCGGAACATATCAAATACTTGGATACTACACTGACATCAAAACTTTCATGGGGTACATAAATTACATGAACATGTGGTCAGCCTTAAAGAAGTGTTACTTCCCTTTAGTTAGGCCGTATTATAAATACACGGCAAATATATGAAGTTCATAGGATAAAGCGCTATATAAAGAATTGGGTAAAGTTAAGAGAAAATCCACAAGGCTTGTTAGAAATTGCCAATAGAAGCGAATAAGTGTCACATGTGTGCTCGATGAATTAGTCTGGCATTAGTCTTGATTTACAAAGAGATCGGGCATGTCTTAAGAATGTTAGAAAAGTTAAGGACATCTGCGTTTTTTGTCACTCCTTAGGAATTACTCGTTTTATGCCGCCAAATTATATTGGTAGATTCGACCATCGAAATAAAATAAGAGAGATAAGTAGATTTCAGAAAACTGCAGGAGATGCCGCAACAGTAACTTTTTTATGGAGTCAATCGCTAATACGCATTTCAATGCAACAATTTCAGAGTATAAAGATCCTGGTCAAGGCAAATGAATTTTACACTCTCAAATTTGTAGCATTGAAGAGATATAGACATTGTAGCAGACGTATTAAATACTCTTTCTTCCCTTGCACAAAATGCAAATATAACAAGATCGTATACGAGCACCTGAAAAAATTAAATGAACTTGAATCTTAGAATTTGATGAATTACTAAGTGGAGCAATTATCTCATGATAGGTACATGGGCATATATATGCACTAAAGACTTAAATGAGCTACAGTGTATAGACGTACGCATGCATACGCATGAACTACTACTACTTTATCATTTAGCTCAAACTTCAAAACCATAGCACTTTGAACCAAACTAAGACAAGCTCGAAAATGTTAAGGCAGTCTTATTACGATTAATTTACACATTTGCAATCGTGCAATGATGAAATGCTTTGTCCTCTCCTTCCTGTACAATTTCGTGTCAGTGGGTCACGAAGGAGATAAACTGGGATTGAGGATGAGTGGGTGTGTGAGTGAATAGGCTTCTCTCCGTAGATCCAAGGGCGAGAACTTTTCCTAGCAACACTCGAGAAGGCTCCCTAAGTATTCCAAACGTTGACCACGTTCGAGAGGACATTCGAGTCACTCCGCGTATAATTTCGTTTCACTCATTCTCCGCTCTGTTGTTGGGTTATAAAGTGGGCTCAGCCGTTCGGGGAATTTTTCGACGCCCGCAAAGGAGCGAATGAATTCCAACGTGCCATTTAAGGCGCATCGCCCTTTTTTTTACATCTGCTCGCTTCTTTTTGGTCCTCTAACAACGACAGCTTCCGTGGGGAGGAGGGGAGATCTATTTGCCGAGTTTTTATGCGCGGCCATCTGACCCAAATGCTTCTTCGGAACGCTTCGTTTAAACAGCCACCCATTTCGTTTTGGCCGGGAAAAGAGAATGAGCTCCGGAAGCGTGCATGGTTTTTGACGTTCAATCCACGGGGAGAACTCGAAATGACAGCATCCCATACGGGAAAGAAGGGAAGGGGACAACTATGAGTACCCAGCATTCGATATGTTTGCCGCACCATAGACTGCACTGTTAAATAATTGCGCTGCTTCCTTTCGCATGAAGATCTTGTTTTGAGGGAATTTATAGTAACTGATTAGTGAAAACATTTTTATTAAACTTAATGCACAAAAACTACTTATTGAGGTAATTATTTAAACTAAAGACGCTTATTATAGTTTATCTGCAGTACAGAGGTAGGTTGTGTAAGATCTGCGAAATGTATCACACATCGTCCTAGACAAACCATTTGTGTTCATCTTCCCTAATACATTTCCATCATCAGTTCTGGATGCTCATCATCCTCTTTCCTTCGTTATGAAATGTTAATTCTTTTCCTCCCTTTTCGCCACGAACTTCACTCCAACTTTACCGCAAACTTCCCCCAACAACTTTCTCTCGCACCTTGTAAAATGCAGCACATTATCGTTTAACGTCTATTCCATTCTATTTATTTTCACTATTATTCTGCATATTCACATCTGAAAAGCTTTAAACCCAAGGACAAAATACCTGAACAACATAGGGATAAAGCTTCACATAAAATCTTTTTCCCACCTCCTTATTATCATACTGTGCCATAATCTCCCTATTATTTATGAAAGCTTCTTTCGTCGAAGGAATACTTCTCCCTAATGGCCTCAATACTACTATCATTTTTATTCAAAGTACAGCTAAAATAAACGACATGTTCAATCTGGTTTAATTTATTATATATTAATATTGATCTCATACTTTGAGTGTTCACTGGACCTGTCTCATGGTTTTCGTTTTCCCTTGATTGACCGTGATTCCATTTCTTTCGCACTGATTTTCCACGCTCTCAGCGATGACTTCAGTCCCATAACTGACTTATTGGCTGAAGCTTGATCATCAGCTAAGGTAACTAAGCAAGATCACCGGCCACTTTGAGTTCTACCCACCGCCTTTCTCAAGGTTCTCTTACCATTTCCTTGGTACTTAGGTCAATTTAAAACCATATTTGACAAATGGCAATTCGGTATTAGTGTGATAATTACCCCTGGCCATTCCTGTTGTCTCTCAGTTACTCTAACTTGTTCAATGTAACTCAATTAGAAATGTTAAATGAAACGCCTATCCAGTTGCTTACTACTAATCGCAGAATCAACTGCTAATAATTGCGAAACAATAGATAAAAATGGTTGCCATTACAATTATTATAGACAGTAACAGCGTCCAAAGAGCTACTTTTAAAACACAAATACACGATGAATCAAAATCAACCTGAGTCTATTATTGTATATGAATCAATAAACGACGCTAATATTAATATAAAATTATATATTCGAGAAATAAAAAGCACCAAAACATAAAAATTGACAAGACCGGAAGAATACGAGAATACGGCACTAAAATAATGGAAAAATATTTAACCGTAATTAACACACTTATCCTAGAAAATATTTTCAATTTTTCTTAAGCTGATAAAGTCAAGAACGGTTAAAAAGCTTCCAACTTCACTCCCATTTAGGAAGCATAATTTAGCGATATGGCGGAAATTGCATTCCAATAAATTTAACATTCATTTCTGATAATATTCTGATGCATCTTATTGTCACTGCTTCAATTTTTTAAAGGAATGTAAATGAAATAATCTCGTCAATAATTATTCTATTTGTTACCGTTTGTTTCACGATTCCACGAGCTCTGAGATACTACTGTTGCCTGGTGCCTTAGACCGGTTCCCATTGTAGTCATGGATATAACTTAGAACTTGATGGAAAAAATGCTGATCTTGATATGAAATCGAGAGTGGTTGTATGACGGGAACTTTCCATATTCTCTGCTCTCAGGCCGAATATCACATTGATATATTCCAGAGGACATGACCGACTAAAATATTAATTTGACAAGAGATGCGGGCTTGAGTGTCTACACAGTTCGGATGAAATAGCTAAGTTGTTAGCAGCGCAGCGTCCCATTGTCTAGGGCTCGTGGGAAGGATTGCAAAAGTTGGGCACAACCTCTCAAAACTGTCAAATGGTAGGCAATTTGTTAGTCAGAACCATCAGCTGTTTGCTCACAAGCTTCAAAAGGAGGGGGCATCCAGATAGAAATGGACCACTTAAGCCGCGCCACAGTACCGAAGGTCGATATTGAGAAAGAGAGCGTTCCACATAGTAAATAGGCTCGAAGGCGACCTACTTCTCATAATCGCGTTTGACTCGAGAGGGGCAGTTTTCCAGTTCTTTCCAAAAGCAGTTAAGGACTTGAATCTTATACTTTTTTCGATCTCCCCGCGGAATTGTATTTGAGGTCCAGAAAAAGTCTTACAGAAAGTCCATGTGGCTAAGGCATTGAAGGTTACCGAGTCGCTCAATGCACCTCAACTTTAAATACTTTCCTTTCTTCTGTTAATCTGGTTGACTGAGAAAAATGTAAAAAACACATTGTATTTCGTCCACATACTCATTTTCAAATCAACGCCTAGACGTCATTTTCAGGGATTCATTGAGTCTGAGATATATATGTAGATGACGCACGCTCCATTATAACGAGCGTAGTGTTAGGCATAATAAATAAGTGAAGAGCATATACTTGTACTATTTTGAAAATTAATTATAAAAATTTGCTAATCCACTATTCTATGACAAATGTCTAAGACGTTAGAGGCTGTGCAAATAAGAGCGAGTAATGAATAATAAAAAGTAAGTATTTCTATTACAATTTATTATATTTTATTATTCCAAATGTAAAGGCGTAGGTATACATGGAAAATGCCAGGTGACTCAGAAAGGTATCAGTTAGATTATATTATGGTTAGGCACAGGTTTAGGAACAGTGTGATAAATTCGCACAGTTTCCCAGGAGCGGATGCGGACTCTGACCACAATTTAGTTGTTATGAAATGTAATGTTCGTTTCAAGAAGATAAGGCAAGGGCGGCGGGTTAAAAAATGGAATTTAGAAGCAGTAAATGAATTAACGAGGAAGGAGTATCAGGAGGCTGTAGAGAAAATGATGGATGACGGTAAAGAACTGAGTGCTATCGAAGAAAAATGGGGATGTATCAAGAAAGGGATATTGGAAGCCGCTAAAGACACTATAGGAACCGTTAACGGGAAAAGGATAAGGAAACCATGGGTAACGGATGAGATGATTGCGAAGATGGATGAGAGAAGAAGATGGAAAAATGTAAACACAGAGTTAGGCAAAATGAAGTACAAAGAGTTAAACAATAAATTGAGAAGGGCCACAAATAAAGCAAAAGAAGAATGGTGGAAAACGCAATGCGAGCATATGGAAAGTTTACAGAAGAAGGGTGAAATTGGTGCTCTATACAGCAAGGTTAAGTTATTATCGGGAAGTAAGAAGGCAAGAGCTGTGCTAACAGTTAAAGATAAATGGGGTGAGATAATAGTTGAACCAGGAAAAATCCAAGAGAGATGGAAGGAATATATAGAAACACTGTATGGTAAAGAACTTAGGCCGACAAGGTTAGACATAGAAAAGGAACATGACGTAGAAGAAGATAGCTTAGGTCCAGGCATACTCGACGATGAAATAGAAAGGGCATTAAAGGAGATGAAAGCAAATAAGGCTGTGGGGGTGGACAATATTCCTGTAGAAATGTTGAAATGGTTAGGGAAAGGTGGGAAAAAGGCCATATATGGACTGATTCGTAGTATCTATGAGGAAGGAATCTGGCCGGAAGATTTTGTGAGATCGGTGTTAGTTCCTATTCCAAAAAAGGCAAAGGCTTCGTCATGTGAGGATTACAGAACAATAAGTTTGATATCCCACGCAGCTAAAGTTATTCTCAGGATCATCAACAAAAGGATAGAGAGTAAGGCAAATGATTACTTAGGGGATGATCAGTTTGGGTTCAGGAAAGGAAGAGGTACGCGTGATGCCATTGCAGTAATGAGATCACTAATCGAGAGGAATATAGAATACAATCAGGACGTTTTTGCCTGTTTTGTAGATTTCGAAAAAGCGTTTGATAGAGTGAATTGGGAAAAATTAATGCGTGTATTGCAGAAAATAGGAATGGATTGGAGGGACAGGAGACTGATCCGCAACCTGTACATGTCTCAGACTGCTCAGGTGCGAGTGGGGAACGGAGAGTCTGGATGGGCAGTGTTAGGAAGAGGTGTAAGGCAGGGTTGCCCATTGTCACCGGTACTGTTCAACGTATATGTAGAGGAAATGATTAAAGAGGCATGGGAAGAACTGGAGGTAGGAATGAAAGTCGGAGGGGAACTCGTAAAATCGGTTAGGTTTGCTGATGACCAAGCATTAGTTGCTCAGTCAGCCAAGGGGTTGCAAGCATTGTTGAGTGAATTGGAGGTTCAGTGCGATAAATATGGGATGAGAATCAATATTAATAAAACAAAGGTTATGCGATTTTCCAGAAAGAAAAAGGCTAAGCTAAATATTAAAATAGGCGGGGAAAGAATAGAGCAGGTAGAGCAGTTTACATATCTCGGAAGTGTTTTGGACCAATACGGTCAAAGTGGTAGGGACGTAAGGAGAAGAATTGCGCTAGGCAAGGAGGCTTTCTCAAGGAGGAGGGAGTTGATGACGGGGACGTTGAGTAGGGATGTTAAGACAAGACTCGTAAAAACTCTGATATGGAGCGTAGCTATGTACGGCGCGGAAACGTGGTCGCTGAAGCAGGAGGATAGACGTAGATTGAAGGCTTTTGAAATGTGGGTGTGGAGAAGAATGGAGAAGGTGAAATGGACCGAAAGGAAAACAAATGAGGAAGTACTGGAAATGGTGGGTGAGGAGAGGGGTTTGTTGAGAGAAATCCTATGGAGGCAGGAAAAATGGATGAAAGGCGTATTGAGCGGTAGTGGAATGTTGAAGAGGGTAATAGAGGGGAGAATGTTGGGCAAGCGAGGTAAGGGTAGGAACAGGATAGGGATGTTGGACGGGATGAAGGGAGGAAAGAAGTACACCGAGATGAAGAGGGACCTGATATAGATTAGTTTGCTAGGTGGGGAGTCACAAAATGTTTATTTGATAGTTGTGTCCATCCAAAAACCTACCTTAACCGGTAGATTACCTAATAATAATTCCAAATGTATCATCTCGAAGAATATGATTTTATTCCAATGCCAAAGTGCTTTTCTCAGTACTACTAATCATAGTAATTATAAATTTGGTTCCATCTAGTGGTAAAATCTTGAATATTATTTTAGTCATTCTCAAAGTATTAATAGGGTAATAAATCCATTCAAAAAAGAAATAATAATTATTTACTTTAACTTTGTTTCGCCCAGTAATATCACAATAAAGTCACTACAGATATGCCAAATGGTTTTAGGAGATAGCGCATTATCTCATTTTTATGTGTATATTAAAAATTAACAATAAAAAATTGAACGAATGCTCTTTACATGCATTGTACATAAGTTTTCAATCAGTCATAAGGTCCTGAAACCTTTGACTTAGAAGTTGAGAGAGCTGATATATTTTTAAATAGTTCTTAAGCGTATTCCAAAAAAGAAATGATTTTTGAAAACATGTGGCACGGTAAGCTGGTTAATAAATAAATTTTTATTTATATACTTAAGAATATTAACATTTTTATAAAAAGACAAATATAATGTGTGGAGATTACTGCTTTAATTGAAGAAATAATAAGCAAAATAATGCTAAAAAATATTTACATCAATTTTTTTCATTGATGTGCCCATAAAAATCTCTGTAGACACAAGTACATATCATAATTTGAAAACAAATCTGACAAAGAAATTCAACTGAATTTTTCAATCAATTTTGCTTAGTATTTCATTAAAGACTAAACAACAGTCATTGAAATTCCAAAATATAGTTTATGATATTCAAAGTTTTCCGATTTCAACTGAAATTTTTTCATATTTAACTTATAATTTACGTTAAGTTTTCTTGGATACGAGATTCCATAAAAGCACATGAGTTTTCTAAGATAAGTTGGTTGTCATGGTGAGAACAAGGTTTTTCACTGTTTAAAAGGTGTGGTAATATTCATAAGCTTTACATTTTGTAATACAATAAGGAAGGCCTCATTTAAAGCCTTGAGAAGCCTAATATAATCCCTTCATTTTAAGTTATTTCAGCTATTATTTCGTAGTTTACCGTTTAAGATTTTTGGTTTCGGAAAAACACTTATAACAATGATTGCTGGTCCTTGGTCGATTGGAAAACTAAACTTCACATCAGCAAACTTAACTTATTATGAATTCCCCACCAACACTTATATCTATCTCCATTTCCTTCAATGCCATTTTTACTATTACCTCGACATACTATTTGAGGAGCGCGGGTGATAACGAACACACCACTCTTACTCCCCTTCTTAACATTCCCATTCCGACCTTTCATTCGCTGCATGCACTGAGGCAGTTTGACGCATGTAATGGTGACGAATAAGTCCCCTATTCCTGTAACCTAATCCTATCTTCTGTAATGCATTCATTAATACGGCCCAATTTACTCGATCAAAAGCTTTATCGAAAGGTCATGTTACTGCTATCCTTCGCTTTGGACAATATTTGAAGATGATGAAGAGGAAGGTGAACAGAAGTAATCGTTCAAATTGTCCCTTGGAAAGTTGAATGACACTAAAAACTGCTTATTGGAGAGAAGCCCTAGTTTTCGGATTTGCGTCATAATCTATCTGACTCATCCAGAAGAGTGAGGTAAAGGAAAGAAATAACAGTAATAATATTTTGATTCTGTAAAAGATTTATCTCTATTTCTCATAGTTTCAATGATATCTACATTCTACGTACGTACGGAGATAGGCCATTCATTCGAAGATGACTTTTTTCCTTAATTTTTTCCAACTTTATTTGGAAAGGCATGGTAATTAATGGTACTTGGATAAGTTGTGTAGCCCGGATACAGGCTTGTACATTAGTTCAATCTTGAATGTCTCCGTAAAATACCTGTTATTATGCCCCAATGGAGTTTGATATGAAAAGGTAATTCCAATCCCGAGTGTCAAGATAAAAAAGAAGTTATTTAGCATGAAAGTTTCTGAAGTCACGGTATATGGAAGGAAGAGGAGGATATGGAGTTCATGATACACAGAATGGAGCCATGAGCGGAAAGGAAGGGCACAGGGTAATGGGATTTAGAAATAATCTTTTTCGAGTTATATGCGAAACGAAGATCCAAAAGAAAGAGAGCATTACTTCTAAATGCATGATGCGCCAGATTGATTGTATCGTGTGAAAATAATTGGAATAGGAGGTAATTACTGAGATAGAAACTATCATAACATATACTGAGCACACCTCAGCTCAACTATCTTATTAAACCACATTTAAAAATTATGGATAAATCCAAGGGCATCATTTTTTAAATCAGAAGTTATCCGATTTTGGATGGTCGATCAAAAACAAAAATAATGGCTGAGATCTAAATGTTCACGAATTTCAGTTAGAAACTGTGGCGAGTCATAGAGAAAAGCAGTTTTCGGACAAATAAACGACCCAAAAACTAAGTAAATGAATTAATTATGAAAACTGGAACAAATTTTAAAACTTTCAATTATTTCATCTTCGCATTTTGTGAAAAGAACGATGTAAAAATATCAGAGGCAATTTTCTTGCGATGCTTTCCTCGTAATAGCAGATTGCATGTTCATAAGCAAAAATTTTAAAAGTTCAAGTCAGTAAAAATGTTTTCCGAAATGCATAAATCAAAAGTTGTATGGATTCTTTACGTAAAGCTGATGTCTTGGTTATTAATCGACTCCATGAATTTTTTTCATGGAGAGAGAGAGACTTCGACCTCCATAACCAATCAATCACTCCTTTCTCCTTCCGTCCACCATCCGATGCTCTTTTTACCCTCCCCCCTCACATCCTCAGACTTTTTATCCTTGCTCCCATCTACCCCCACCATCCTCCCGACCCTCACCCCTTTTTATCTTCCCATCCTTGCTCGACGCTCCCTCTTAGCAATGTCAACCTTCGTTTCGATTATCGAACGTCAACTCCTCACCCCCGGTTTGCTACCAAAGGACTCATCCGACCGCCACCGAAAATAAACAGAAAAAAATACAACCATTCCACCCCGTCGACAAGAAGTAGACAAATAAGCCGCTATTAATAGCGTGGTCTCCCCTTCTACTTCGTTCCCCTTTGTTCCTTTTTTATGAGTCCTTCCCCAGAGGTAAACCCTCCCAGTTCTTGCACTCAGAAACCCTTTATCCCTGCCTTTGTTGTTTTTTCCCTCCCATGAGGGAGATTACGGTTTTAAATAAAAAGGAGCGGGCTGAGAATTGGGTGCGTATTAACCGGTGAGGTTGTTAGGACGTTAATTGCTCGAGAGGGCTCGTGTCTGGCAGAGCATGAGCGGCCGCTATCGGTTCTTCTCCCTTATCGTCTTCCATTCTTCCAACTATTTATTTTTTTCAGTCACCTGAGAAACGCCCTTGGAGTTTCTGAGCTTCTCGACGGAGATAGATGCGACAGCAATATTTTTCGGTAAAATTATGTTCTTTCTACGTCTTAGCCGTTAGAAACCAAGTGATATGGTTTTTTTCTGGTTTATCTCGTGTCCCCTCGTTATTTCCTAGACACAATAAATACGTGGTTTTTCGATACTTTAATCAGTCAAATCTGGGAGGGAGTCAGATTTCAGAAAATGCGTAATCCATTGAGATTTCATCATTTTAGTCAGCTCTGTTTCTCGTTTTAGTCGGCTTTTTCAAATAATAGTGGAAAATAGGTAAACATGATGAACGCAATTCAATTACGCTATAGAACAAGAGCATATTTACTGCTGAATGCTTTTGTTCTAACCCCTTTAACTATATTCTGACATAACTAATGAAGGCATAAATGATCATATCCAAATTAAATCACAGTCGATAAGAAAATAAAATTCGTCAACAAAAATACGCCAGTAAGAGTAGTATTTTCTTTATGCATCATAATGAAAGACTTTCATTTACAACTGAGGTCTTATTTACATTGAACATCATCACAGTAATCGGCCAAAAATGATTGATATTCGATAGCTGAAGCACACGTCGTACTACACCAAGATGTTAAATTCAGGCATTCAGGGAAGGGGGCCCTGTGTCAGCATTTGAGAAATAATGGCCCAAAAATCACTTGCAGTTTCACTAAGGGTATGGGTATAACATTCAATTGCAATGAATGATATTGCATTGAATATTATCGCTATAATTGGGCAAAAAATATCATTTCTATTGTTTAAATTGTGAGCCTAATGAGTTGTAGTCGGAAAATATATTTGTTTGATAGGAGTCTCAGTATAGTATTCCAAATTAAAGTTTTTAACTTATTTCAAAAATCATACTTTACTAAATCTAGAGAATTCGCTTCAGGACTTTGATTATATACGTAAGCTTAATTTTAAGTTATCGTGCAAGTATGCTACCATAAAGAGGTGGCTCCAAGATAAATATTATTTTGTTAAGAGTCCCATAATGACTAATCTTGGAAGTGCATTATGGTGAAGTAAAGTTATCCCAAAATAACGTTTTAAAACGGAGTCATTCTAATGGGTTATGGGGAAAATATGTTCCCTTCTGAAACCATTTCATTAGTGCGACCCCGGCATAACGTAAATTCCAGTTTTGATACAAAATCTATCGGTAGAAAGCAAATCATTGGCAGGTATATACTACAGCAGATAAAAAGAGTATTTTGAGTCCCACGAACGTGTATTTTAACCCATATCATCGATGTTTCTCTCCATCAAAATTATTTTAAATATTTTCAGATTTTGCGGACCGCGTTCGTAAATATTGTAGATAAAAATACACTTTCAAGGATTGTACTTAATTATATCCCTGTGGGAAACAGAAAATATTACTGTCGAAAGAAAAAAAATTAAAATTAATATTCTACCTACACGTTAAATCGAATAAACTAGGCAAGAAATTAATAGGGTAAAATAATCGCGGTGTAAGAAGCAGAGACATGATATGGAGAGTTTGAAGAGAAAGAGTGAAATCGCTGTAAATGAAGGAGTATATGAAGACTTATCAGGTATTAAGAAAGTAGGATTCGTGCATATAATCAGGATCACGATATTAAAATTATGAAATGATCCAGAAATGATTAAGGAGAGTTAAAAATAACACAGGGGAGATGTTTGGTGGTTGGGCCGAAAAATCACACAGCATGGGCGGAGCTGAGGTTGCCCAGAGAGGCTTGCCAGGGAATTGAATTCGGTCAGTAGTCTAACGCTCTACCACTGGACCACCGCCACCTACACACAATTAGGAACGGAACTCTTTCTGAGAGTTCTGTTCCTAATTCCTCTTGAGAAAGGTGGTTGCACCACCGAAAATTCGAGAACTAGTGAGTCCCTCTTTTATATGTTTTAGTTTCGGGGTTTGCTATGACTATTTAGTGAATTTACATTATTGTGCACGTTCGAGGGTTTTCCAAGAAAGTGACTATATATATATATATATATATATATATATATATATATATATATATTCCCTCCCATGGACCCCTACCTTGAAGTGGTGGAAGAGCTTGTGCGTTCCGATGAACCCTAGAGCTGTGCTGACGGGAGTAATAATAATTGCTCCTTGTAGGGTAGGCTCCTGGTAGAGCAAGCAACGGATAGTATATTACTAGTAGATATTAAAGCAGAACCGACGAACTTGGTCATTGTTTAGCTACACTTGCCACCGAGAAACCATGAGGAGGAAGAACTCGATTGGATGTACGATGAGTTAGAGGATATCATCGCGTGTGTTCCTGCAGGGAAACATTTGATAGTGATGAGGGATTGGAATGCGACAGTATGCGAAGGAAGAGATGGTGGTGGGGTGGGGGACTATGGGTTAGGCACGAGGAATGAACGCGGGGAGAAAGCAATTGAGTTCTGCAGGAGACAGGTGTTAGTCATCACTAACACATGGTTTAGAAACCAAAAAAGGCGTAGGCCTACATGGAAAATGCCAGGTGACTCAGAAAGGTATCAGATAGATTATATTCTGGTTAGGCACAGGTTTAGGAACAGTGTGCTAAATTCACAAACTTTCCCGGGAGCGGATGCTCTGACCACAATTTAGTTGTTATAACATATAACGTCCGTTTCAAAAAGATAATGCAGGGGCGGTGGGTTATGAAATGGAATGTAGAAGCATTAAATGGATTAACAAGAAAGGAGTATCAGCAGGCTGTAGAGAAAATCATGGATGATGGTAAGGAGCTGAGTACTATCGAAGAAAAATGGGATTGTATCAAGAGTGTGATTTCGAAAGCCGCAAAAGACACAAAAGGAACCGTTAACGGTAAAAGGATAAGGAAACCATGGTTCACGGATGAGATGATTGCAAAGATGGATGAGAGAAGAAATTGGTAGAATGTAAACACAGAGTTAGGCAAAATGAAGTACAAAGAGTTAAATATAAATTGAGACGGGCCACAAATAAAGCAAAAGAAGCATGGTGGAAAACGCAGTGCGAGGATATGAAAAGTTTACCGAGGAAGGGGGAAATTGGTGCGTTCCACAGCAAGATTAAATCACTATCGGAAATTAAGAAGGGAAGATCTGTGCAATTTATTTAAAGATAAGCGGGCTAAGATAATAGTTGACACAGAAAAGATCTAAGAGAGATGGAAGGAATATATAGAAACACAGTATGGTAAAGAACTTAGGCCAACAAGGTTAGACATAGAAAAGGAACATGACGCAGTGGAAGATAGCTTAGGCCCAGGCATACTGAACGATGATATAGAAAGGGCATTAAGGGAGATGAAAGCAAATAAGGCCGTGGGGGTAGACAACATTCCGGCAGAACTATTGAAAGGTTTAGGAAAATGTGGAAGGAAGACTCTGTGTGGACTTATTCGTAGTATCTATGAGGAAGGAATCTGGCCGGAAGATTTGTGAAATAAGTGTTAGTTCTTATTACAAAAAAAAGTAAATGCTACGCCATGTAAGGACTACAGAACAATAAGTTTGATATCCCACGCTGCTAAAGTTGTTCTCAGGATCATCAACAAAAGGATAGAGAGTAAGGCAAATGATTACTTAGGGGATGATCAGTTTGGGTTTAGGAAGGGGAGATGTATGCGTGATGCCACTGCAGTATTGAGATCACTAATCGAGAGGAATATAGAGTATAATCAGGACGTATTTGCCAGTTTCGTAGATTTCGAAAAAGCATTTGATAGAGTGAATTGTGAAAAACTAATGCGTGTATTGCAGAAAATAGGAATGGATTGGAGGGACAGGAGACTGATCCGTAACCTGTACATGTCTCAGACTGCTCAGGTGCGAGTGGGGAACGAAGATTCCGGATGGGCAGTGTTAGGAAGAGGTTTAAGGCAAGGTTGCTCATTTCCACCGGTACTGTTCAACGTATATGTGGAGGAAATGATTAAAGAGGCATGGGAAGAACTGGAGGTAGGAATGAAAGTCGGAGGGGAATTCGTAAAATCGGTTAGGTTTGCTGATGACCAAGCATTAGTTGCTCAGTCAGCCAAGGGGTTGCAAGCATTGCTGAGTGAATTGGAGGTTCAGTGCGATAGATAAGGGATGAGAATCAATATTAATGAAACAAAAGTTATGCGATTTTCCAGAAAGAAAAAGGCTTAGCTAAACATGAAAATAGGAGGAGAAAAAATAGAGCAGGTAGAACAGTTTACATATCTCGGAAGTGTTTTGGACCAATACGGTCAAAGTAGTAAGGACTTAAGGAGAAGCGTTACATTGGGAAAAGACAAGGAGGAGGGAATTAATGACAGCCTTAGTAAAGATTTAAAAAAAAAGGCTGGTTAAAACTTTGCCATGGAGCGTAGTGATGTACGACGCGGAAACATGGTCATTGACGCAGGATGATAGAAGTCGATTGTAGGCTTTTGAAATGTGCGTGTGGAAAGGATGGAGAAGGTTAAGTGGACACAAAGGAGAAAAAATGAGAAGGTGCTTGGTATGGTGGGGGAAGAAAGGGGATTGCTGGGAAAAATCCTAAAGACATAGAAATAATGGATGCAAAGCATACTGATTGGGAATAGGATATCGAAGACTTTGATAAGTGTCTGAGACTGTGTGAGAATGTTAGGCAAGCGAGGAAGGGGCAGGACTAGGATAGGGAAGTTGAATGGAACGAAGGGAGGAAGTATATAGAGTTGGAGAATATTACTGGAGACTTATTGTAGAGTAGGATGTTGGGTTGTGTTGTATTATGAGAGATCAGATAACTATTTGGTAGTTCTGTCCAACCAAAAACCTACCTTAACCGATAGATTACCTATGATTATAATGTCATTTTAATGGCATTCTGTGATAAATTGGACAGCAATATAAGCAAAAAGTCAGCCTGTGGTTCTTACGAAGTACATATTTCCAGTCACTTTAATGGCCTCTTAGTCTTAAATTTGAAACGGGGCCATTTTTTATCACTCTTTTATGAGGAATCGTTAAATTCTGATATCATGCAGCGAAACAAAAGAATTTTATTAGCATTGTGGATCATCTTGACCATATTGTTGAGATTAAATTAAATATGCTTTCACTGAGCGACAATTGCATTGTTTACATAAGCAGTACATAACTAAAACTCCGTTTTTTTTATCATCTCTGAAAAATCAAATATTCTCTTTGCAAAGAAGCTTTGGCAAAGTAGGACAACTTGGCTTAATGCCGCGCACCACCTGAAATAATTGAAACATTTTACCCTTTTCATCCTAATGGATTGTGGTTTTTAATAGATTCCGCAATGCAAGAATTATTATTTAAGTAAATATCAATGGTGGTTTTATCTTTTAATGTCGAATAATCTATATTGGGTAAGCGAGGTAAGGGTAGGAACAGGATAGGGATGTTGGACGGGATGAAGGGAGGAAAAAAGTACACTGAGATGAAGAGGGACCTGATATAGATTAGTTTGCTAGGTGGGGAGTCACAAAATGTTTATTTGATAGTTGTGTCCATCCAAAAACCTACCTTAACCGGTAGATTACCTAATAATAATAATCTATATTGCAAGTATTTGATCTGTGACGAAATATAACTTTCACAACACCCCGATGGAACCTAATGCTTGAATCACAATTTTGATTGGTTCGTTGAACTACCAGGGCTGCGTATTGGATTACATAATAATGCAAAAAACTTATTTGAAAATCTAGTCATAGCGATTTGAGAACGTAGCCACAAAGTAGTATGTATTTTGAACAGCCAACTAAAACGTTCACATCTCAAACCACTCTTGATCCTCCTTCACATTTTTTTTGTGCCCTAGGACAACCAATTAATACGACCTTTCATTTTTTCTGTTCATCATTTTTTAGGGGGCATCAACGGCGAGCCAGCTTCGGAGCTTCAGCTGACGTAAACTTCCGGACTAAGCCATTCTTCAGAGAGTTGAGCCGTCTCACCACATCTCTCGCAAACAACGCAAATGAAAGAGAATTGAATGAAAAACGCAAGGGATTAGGATAAATATGTGTGTGCGTTCCTATATGTATGTGTGAAAATACGTAGGCATAGACATATATCTATATATAAATGTATACATATATGCATACAGATAATATATTGTATATATTTATATGTGTATTCGTGTAGAAATATACATACAAATATATATATATATATATATATATATATATATATATATATATATATGTATGTACTTATATATAATGTTAGTCACAGGCGTGGCGATGTCATATACAACTTAGACATGCCCCCTGCCACACACCTTTTTGGTGGCTCGAAGGGTATTTTTGTAGTTGTAGATATATTTTTCTGATATTTCGGTGGCACAATCACTTTCATAAACGGAACCAAGAAGACTCCATATACGTATATTACTCCGGGTAATAAAATATCAAACATAGGTGGTAATCAACTTAAAACATAAAGTTCGGAGGTTTTGCGGAAATTGCTAAGTGAAACGCTTCAATAGGAGGGCAAAAACTAGAGTTAGTTTAGTTTTTTTAGAGCTTAGATTTCGTAGAACTGACATGGACGAAGATAGCCAATCCAAGAGGAATATATGAAGAATAATTCCTTTAGGCAAAGAGGCTTTCAAAAGAAAAAGGGAATTGATTGCAGAGATGTTTAGTAGGAAGGTTAAGAAAAGACAAGCGTACAATTTAGCATGGAGCGTGGTTTTGCATGGCTCGAAAACTTGATCGATGAAGCAAAATGACAGGCGTAAAATGGAGGTTTTCGAAATGTGGGTGTGGGGAAGGCTGGAAAAGGTCAAATGAACAGAGAGAAAGCAAACGAAGATTTACTAGGCATGGTGTGGGTGATAGAGATGTTGAAACAGATCCAAAGTGGGCACGAAAGGTGGATACAGAACATTTTGTTTGGCATTGGCGATGGAATACTGAAGACTGTGATTCAGGGTAGGACGCTAGGTAGGAGAAGTATGGGGAGGAAAAGGATAGATATATACATATATATACAGGACATAGTATAATATGTATATGTATATATATATATATATATATATATATAAAGAAGAGAGAAGCTCACACGAAAATTTAATTGTCGGTGGTAAAACTACCTCCTCCAATGGATGGAAGGAAAGGACTCATTTATGTATGCGTGTATATATATACATATACAAACATATATTCATACATCATATATGCCTATTTTATTATATGGAAAAAACCTCATCTTCTCCAAATCTTCCACCATAACGCACAGGCATAACGCGGTCCACTGAGCTTTACCGTAATCCTCTAAGAACTTTGAACGCAGGCGAAATGAAATGCCTTATATGAGTAGGTTTAAATAAAGTCAAAGGTTTACCGTTCTGTGGCTAATGCGTGGAGTGGTGAGCACGGGATTTTGAAGAATTCAGTGGGGAAGAGTTGAGAGATGCGGGTGAGGGGAGGAGGACGGAGACAAGCGGAGAACTGTGTCCTCCGTGGACACTGTTAGACGGGGAGGGAGAAACCTCGATAAGTACGAAACAAGAGTTACTTGAAAAAGTCCTAAAATATGGTTTTTCTACTGGCAACAACGACTTGGAAGCCACTGCAGAGCCGCTAACTATTCTATGCTTTCTCTCGTACCGAGGACCCAAATAAGGCTATCAGAAGTTTTTCTCAAATCCTTCTCAAGTTAACGGTGTTTATTTCTTGAAAGGGCCACGCTTCACATACGGAGTTCTTACGTGACTTTCAAAAGCGGGGACAATAATTTTAGTTAAAAGTAATACAGCCCCAACTTGAAGTCATTATCTTTCCTTACTCAGACGTTCCCAGGAGACGTGGGTGATTTACATTAAATACTGAATATTAAAAGAACCATCATATATCATTATTTTCATTCATATAATGTAACGAAACCCTTGTTATCTCCGTATAAAACAATTTTTTGAGAAATTTTTGAAATTTAATGACACAACATTAGTGAGGAAACAATCGAGGGCTACCTGCTAAAAATGCATTCAAATACGAGCAATCGCAGCATATAGTTTGTAAAGGATTCATTTTAGAGGTAATTGGTACTAATTTTATATTAAGTAATTGCCTAAAAGATTTCCGTCGTCATCAGTGGTACTGCCCGATTCATTATATACTCTATAAACGCCATAGACTACGATGATCAACCTTATAGACAAATGCAAACACTAATATACCACAAATTACTACATATTTTTCACTTCCATGACCATGATTTCAGTGATGAAACCACTATGGGCCATTATCAGGTGTGACCTGAAGATACTATCCCATAATGCCATACTGCCTGGTATGCCACTATGGCCGTGTGTTTGGAAAATGTATATTAATTTGCTCATTTTCTATGTTTTTATTTGCATATAGCATGGAACAATTCCACTAAGTAACTGCCCAAGCATTTTTATGTAATACTTAAACGAAATTAATATTTTCGGAATGCAAAATCGCATCAATTTATACCCCATAATAAATTCAATGAGCTGTTAATTTCGAAAACGATAAATCTAATATTCACTTCCGTGGATATTGTTACAGCTGCTTTACGCTACGCAATTAAAAATATTTTTCAACAATAGGGAGAAGCCATGTCTCAGTTGTTACCACCAAAATTGATGGTTAAAGAAGCCAAGGGAAAAATTAGTTAAATGTTAACAAACCAACAACTAAATTTAATATCAATTTTCACTCGGAGGATACGCACCCTCAAAGTATCTATGGTTCTTTTTCAAATATATAAATCGTCCATGATACAAATTGACAAACAACAAAAATTAACCATATCGAACGCAAGGTTAAAGTGGAAGTTAATCCAACGGTCGATTAAAGCTCTTTGGTTTGATTTTTATGTTTTCTTTATTAACGTTAGGGATGTGTGCATAGTTTGATCTTCTATTATTCGGTGTCATCAAAGAGTGTGCATTAGGAGTCTTTAGATGATTAATCTCTCCATTCACAGACGTTTTCCTTAAGAAAAACTTAATATTCCTCTTGAAATCTAGCTACATTTTACATAAAATTTCAGGCAACCCAATAAAAAATTACAGTAAATTTGAAGAGACGCTATGGAAACCCAGAAGAATGGCCAGAGCCATAAAAGCCGAAGTGAGATCTGAATGAGAAGGATTGAAGGAATCAACGTAAAAAATCTGTTTCAAATAAATATGCAATAGCGACGGTGCTCCAGTATTTATGTATTCACATAACTGCCCACGAAAACATCTGTTTACTCGATCAAAACCAAGAAGTGCCAAAAAAGAAGTATGAAGGGCATTCCTTGAAAAAAAAATGTTTACTCTTGAATAAGGACCACACTTAAAGACACTCTAGACCTCTATTTTCACCCCCAATACTATTGATTTCAGACCTTTGAACGCTATGAATATCGAGCCCAAAGAACGTCAACCCTACTACAAGCATGGTTGCATATTAGTAGCATTAAAAAAACTTTATAATCAACAATGGCTTCACATGCAATAGATTTCAAAATAACGTGACTACATATAGTATTATGAGTTGGTGAGATAAAAAAATATACTATATTACAGATGGGGGAGTGAGGAAAAGAAATATGGGAGTCGCTAAGTTCGAATGTAAAGGGGCAAGGCGGAAAGAGTTGAATAACGAAAATGAGAGCACACAACGAGTAGCATTAGCGTAAATGAAGTGGTCGTTGTCATCGATTATAAGCTAACTACGCAGCAGATGAGTATACGTTCTTTGATAATTATTAAGGGTCCTCATTCAAGTTCCCGTACACGGTAACGAATAAAATATTCTGCCATTCATCCGAGGAATTATTTGATGTTTTATCATCTTGGATATGGCAGAATGGATATGATATAAATTGAAGTCCCTATCATTTCAAGTAACAGAAGATAAACATACAAACGGCCTTCATATGAATAAATGAACTTCTAATCAAGAAAAAGCAAGCACTAAAATTTTGGAGACGTTCGCAAAGGAATAAATTGTAGAATATGAAAGATATTTCGACAGGAGAAAAACAAAGGTTTTCAAAAAAACTATGGAAAATTTGTCACCCTGAGCGACGGAAACGAAATTGATAGCCTTGTTATCGAATAAGTAAATGTTTTTCCGTATAAAATGCAAGGAGAAAGACTCCAAGGCACGCGATTATCCTTTCCTTGTTTTTCGGGAAGATATCCCGATGACACTGGGGGAGGGGCGACGTAGGATGAGGTCACCGCTAAAGGGGTGGTGACGTGATGCAAATTGATAGACGGCCATAATGGATTTCCAAGAGAAGGGAAGGGAAGCAGAGACGGCGAATGAAAAGAGAAGAGAGAGAGAGCATTTCGCGAGCGCGGAATGGGCCGAGTGAAACAAAAAAGAGTCGGATCCAGAGTCTAGGACTTCTTTTTATCAACTCTCGTTCCACCGCCAGAAAATGCTTTCAGAGTGTCTTTGAAGTCCACAAAACAACATTTCTGAATGAATTCGATTAAGTGAGAAAAAATAAACAAGCCCTTAAACACTAAGAACATACGCCACACATTGGAGCTCACTTTTGCGGCATTCATTCCCCAAAGAGGATCTCAAAGCAAAGACCTTGAGCATTGGATGAAATCAGATTACTGATTCAGGGTTGAACATTAAGATACTTATGTACGACCTTATACAAAAAATTGATTCACGCTCTGTGGCCACGCCCTTCACTAGTGCACAGAAATTCGGAATGCGTACTAACAAGCGATTTTGTCACACGAGTTACAAGAAAAATATTAATTACCTTCGCTATCAATTTACTCATCTCGTATGAACGAAATAATTACCACATTTTCTTCAGCTAGTCTACGGGTAGCTTTAACGAAATAGGAAATTTCGATTTCTCCAGAAAACCTATTGGAGTCCCCCGTAGTTTATATTTCTAATGTTAATTAGAAATAAATAATATTCTTGATTAATTCCAGTAGTGAAGTTTTATTATTAAACTAAGGTTTATCTTGTTGCTAATATTACGAAAAATAAATAAATGCACTGTTATGCACTTCGGCCGTAAAAATTAAATACTTCTATTGCAATTTATTGTAGCGCCTCCCACAGCCCAGGCAATAGCTCCAACAAATAGTACTCAATGAGTAATTAAATGAAACCGAAGTTTGATTCTTATTGTTTACTGATATTCTAACGGCAGCGTACATGCTATTAATAGTGGAAAACAGCAAAATAAAATTCTGGACTTCTATTAGAATTCTCAGACTCTTAACTACGATATAGGGTAAATTTCTCATTCTAAATGGTCCCGAATTGGGACGGTTTTACTTTTTTTTGTGAGGCTTCATTTCATGCCAGGATTACAAGCTTTTTTTCTTTATTGCGCTTCGTTGAAGTGGCCTTCAATCGGAGGCACCGACAGTGATATTAATTACCTTAAAAACTCATAAAATGTGATATCTGAGGGAAAAGGAAGGAAATGGTGACTCTATGATTTAAACACTGAGTATATCAACAAAAAGAATCTCATCTACAGGCAAATTTGAAACGACAAGAGAAATTTACTGAAACCGGCATACCGGGTGGATATGGCCCATGGAACGCATGAAGTAACGTTAATGGCATGGAAAATTGAATGCTCTTATAACCCGAAGCGCTCTTAATTATAAAAATTCAAATAAAAATAATTCAACCTTTTCATTTTTTACGAACATTTAACATTATGCCATAAACCTTAAACACCAGTAGCTTTAGATTGCAACAAAAGAATGGTCAATACACGACGGTCGATACAGAGAAGAATATTAAAATGACACTGAATTTGTGAAAGCAGGAATGAATCCTGGCAGTACAGTAGATAAAGAAATACAAGCATTTTGAAGAGAAATAGTAAATAAAAGCGTTTTTTTTAATTAAAGATTTTATCCGCTCTAAATTTCTAAACATTAAGAAAATTTCAATCGCATTAAAAGAACATTTGAAAAAATTTCATAATTTTAGTTCAATAAAATTATAATATAAAATATAATTTATAAATAATATTTTCAATCAATTAAAATAATTCAAACTACAATAAAACTTAAAATTATAATTAATTTGAATGTAATCTATGTAGGGTTAATTATCGCCATGTTCCATTTGGTGATTTTATACAGACTGTTCAATCTTACGCTATCTGTGGAATTTGAAACTCATTTAAATATGCCTCCGTTTTTCATAGATATTCACGAATATGTAATTTGTGAGTTTATAATGCTAATGTCTTAGCCATTAAGTTTGCATACTGCAGCTGATTTATATGGCAAATTATTAATACGAAAATATCCCCGCGTGTGGAAAAGACGTCAGTAATTCAACCGGAAGCAATTTTTCGGATGAAGTAATATTTCAAATATGATCGTCCTAAACACCCTCTTGGTTAAGTATTTTTATGGTAACTTGTGTATAAAAGGAGGAGTAAATAAAAACAATCAGAGTACAGCTTAAAAAGATAATAATATAGAAGGTAAATGAAAAATGCCGTTGTCCTCAAAATTTGGAGGGTTCCCATAATTTGCATATGCGGGAAGCATTACTCTTGAGGGACGTTCGGACCCAGGATTTTACGGCATTTGAGTGGAAATGACCACCAAGTTCTCGATATATATTACGGGGCACTGTCAATGACATGAGAGAGAAAGGAGAATCAGGGTGGGGCTCTAAAAGAGAATAAACGAGGCGAGAGACCAGGGCTTATTTCAAGGCAGATGCGAGCGGGTCGGGGGATGGGGGTCACCGTGGAAGGGAATTCAGAAGGAGAGATGTGAGGGAGCCGGGGTGGAAGATATGAGATATGAAACAAGCGAGGGGGCATAAGTGGGGGGTAGATGAGCTGGGTAGAGGCGGCCATTGTCGAGACGGAAGTGAAAGAAACCAAGAGATTCAATCAGAATGGCACGCCCGTACTCGACGCTACTCATCTTGTGTTTCGTCGCCCATCATGGCGAAGATTTTGTAGTTTCTTCGAGGCATAGAGCAGGTCACAGTTAAATACTGAGCAATCTCAACAAATGGGAGAGTATGGGTTATTAAAATTGAAATATATTTGCATTCGGTGAATTATCTAAGAGACCCTGCAAAAAGCAGACGGAGTAAGAACCGTTGAAAAATAGTGAAAAGTAGAATAAATAAGCTTTTGGGGAATTCTGCTTCGAGGAGAAACAACGATGATCCCTGTTTGCTTGACGGAATCATTCCCACTGATTATTGAACTACGTTCCTGAGTGCGATTCTCGAACTTCGTGAACAACGGCGTTATACTTGTGCCCGTTTCAATGCTTAACAGTCCCCGTGTTCTCATCACAATCACAAACGTATTAATAATCTTGCCAAAATCTGCGAAAGTATTAAAACCTAGACTTTGTAATAGAAACCGGAATATTTTCTGTTATTAACTAAATGAACTTTAACACCATGCATTTTAATAAATTAATGAACACCCAACTTGGATGCCCCTTAATATAGAAAACAAATGTAAACGTGACCATAAATATAACTTATTCACACAGTTTCAGAGACAACTTGAGTTAACTGATCTAACGTGGGAACTTGCCATTTAAAATTTCATTGTGATAGAGCAAAGTCTGCAAAGAGGCACATATACGATTGAAAGTGTTATTATTGAAATATATTATTGTAACTTTAAGCGCCATTGTTCTCTCCTGTGAAAACAAGTCATGAAACACCTACGCACGTTTGCAGACACCAGAATCGTCCGTGATTGTTTATCTTCGAGTGGGACAAATATTAGATTACTGACGTAAACGGAAAGTTACAGTTGCACGAAAAACTCAGCGCTGGAAGAACACTCAGACGATTTTCTGAGGCTTTTTTAAACAACCACAAAAAAAAGAAAAGAAAAAAACCCTTGCAAATGTTACGTTGCACTCCTGCTTCGTGAAGCGCGCACTTTTACAGAAAGTACCATTCTACGTATCCTCACACCAGCTACAAAAACATTACCGAGGGAGTGAATAAATAAACAAAATATCCTCGTAAACGTGAATTGTCGCATCCTGAGCATAATGACTTGTGCGAGGGTTCATAGCGCCATTCTGGCCGCAAACGGCTCGCAGGTAGGCACCTAGTATACAATCTCCCCCAGCCCCCTTCCCCACCTCCGAGCGTACCCTTCACGGCGAAGGTGGCGTTGCTAAATTTTTGTTATCGCGCCATAGCCTGACGTTGAAAATGACGCCATTCATTTTCCCAGCGGCAAGAGAGTTTATTATTCCCTCCAACGCATGTCGCACCTCCATTGTTGGGATGGTGAGTCACTTGAGAACGGGTAGGCCCGGTTCATTCAAGCATCCAGCAACGGAATTTTCGTATACTCAGTTTTCTCTTTCGATTTCAATTGCAGCGCAAATTAATGAAACGAGGTACTTGAATGTATTCCATGGAAACGGACATTTCAATTCAAATACATCAATGCATTATATAACAAGGAAAAGAAAATTTCCAAGATATCCAGGGTTTACCATGCCAATACACGAGGTTCTGTTTTTAAATTCAAAGTGCCTGATTGATACTAAACAGCATAAAATATCTTCAGTGGAATACTAAAAATAGAAATATCTGGATTCTTATTCGATTCATAAATCTACACTAAAATGGGAAATATACGCTGGACTTTGAATTCGACAGCCTGGCTGCATCATCCACTTCATATATGCAGGTTTGTAGGAACCATTTGCCTAAGGGCAAAAATTTTGCTCTTATTTTTTAATATAAGAGACTGTATATTTTTCTCTGAATAAATAGAATGTTTGCTCCAAGAAATTAGGAAATTCAACGCATTCGGAATACGGAAGCAGTGATGTATTGCCCAGCTTCATTTTAGTAATACCATGAAGGTTATTACGGAGATCAATAAAAAATATTACAGCAAGAACTATAAATTAGTCCTCTATTTTATTCATCAAAAAGTTCTATGAATTAGATAATCTCTACGTTTAATAATACCGAAGATATCTTCCTAAAGAATGCTAAGGGATGAGTTTATATATCAAAACTTGGCGTGACACTTGCTTGCGCGAAATTTCGAAATATTACGTAGGCTAATTCATTCATGGTTAATGTATGTCCTAAGAAACGATTAATGTTACGTACGTTCTTTAATTGGCAAAGACAGAAAAAATGTAAAACATTCCGAGTCCATAGAATTCTCCGACTAAGTTCACATCCGCTACGCACGCAAGATTTCGGTTTAACTGTGGCTCCCCCCGGGACTTTTCCAGATTGTACTACTGTGCTCCAAATACGACACAACTCGTATTAGGCTCTCATGGAGAGGAACTTGTGGAGAGAAAGATGGAAAAGATTTTTCTCTTTCTCCTAGGGAATCTCCGCAACGAGCGTGACTACATCAGGAAATGAAACCAGTAACATTATGTGGGGGCCGTTATTTTTGCAGCAACCGAGTACTTGAAACCTAGAAACTACGATTTTTTCACACGCTTTTTTACAGTCACATTTGGTGCCTCAGTGATAATGGGAGCGAAAAACCAGAGGAAACCTAGAAAATATTTTAGACCGTTAGGCTTCGTTGATGTCGCTTATCCGACAAGGAGGTGGTATTGCTTTCCGTCTGGCGAGAGAAACACATGACAAATGCAACTGAAAAGCGTTAGGTAGGGCCCCAACGTATCCGCTTATCGGTTTCCAGCGAAAAAACTGAATAAATGTTGCGAAGTAGAATGAGATGGGGAGAGAAGCCTCTGCGAAGATCTCTTTGTCGTTCATCAAGAGCTCAGGTTCGTCATTTCTTTCGGTCCAAGGCATGATAGTCCCATTGGATCGAACCGCAGTTCCATTGCATTACAGAGGCCAATTCACCCTAAAAATTAAGGAGTTTTGCTAAAGGTAATGAATTAAGAAGAATGAAAATGTTAGCTCTTTTAGCGATAGTGAAGGGAAAATAGTCTAATAGCTCATTATATGAAGCCTAAATGGACGAAAAGATTATTAAAACGAAGCCAAGTAAAAATAAGCAGAATAAACTACCGAAATGGAATATGAAACTTTACTCAGCACTTAGTTCATACCATAGGTTAATCTGGAAACTTAGCAGCTTCATCATGCTTTAAAGTGATGATACCAGTAAACCATCATTTCTCGAAAAGCATTAAAACTAATTAAAAGTTTTTTTTCCTTAAATGCATCCAATCCAACTTTAATTAAGCTCTTATTAATCTTCTTTCCTGCGTCGACCAAGCGACTCTCTGGTATGCTTTTAGTATATCTATTTAGAGGGGTATAATCGTCGCAATTTATTCGCTGATTTCCCTAAAAAATACCTCGATTTTAGCAGTGGGCCTAGAAAACATTTTCCTGGAAGAGCTTGGAAAATTAGTCCCTGGGATCATATTTAACAATTACCTGAGAATTTTTGCAGGCTATGAGCTTTTATCATTGAATTTTTCCAGAGAAATGATAAACTAACGGGGAGGTGAAGCTGTTCCAATTCCACAAAATTATTTCACACCGCTAAGCAAAATGGGTAAGGACATTAAAAAGAATTCCAGGTCATCACCTCAAATATCAAAAGCTCGACGACTGTCACGATAATTGACAATGAAATGCTCGTTTCTCAGCCAATATTTAGCTATATTTAAAAAATAAATGACAAAAACAGCCTTCCTTTCAAGTCCAATTCACAAAGCCATTAGGCACATTAATTGAGTGATAATATCCTCATGATTTAACAGAAATTTCTAACTTTCTCCGTAATGATATCATTTTAAGCGTTATAAATGTGCGTATTTTTATTCAATAACATGCCTGAAATTTTATCCTCTAACATACGATTTTGGTAGAGTTGGAATTAGATTTTAAGTGGGGAAATTTGAAAGTGCTTGAAGGAAAAATTCTTTCAGATTTGAGATACGAGGGAGATTAATATCTTTCAGCTGGTGGTGAGGTCTGTTGTAACGACTCAAATGGCCCTGAAAATACAATACAAACGAAAAACCCTCATGCACTGAACGAAGAAATTTTTGGGGAAATCGATTACTTGGGAGAATATTCACTGACACTGTCTCTCTCAAACCAACCGGAAGTTATTGGGCCTTGTACCAAGAGAAAAAAGAGAACTAATCGGGAAATGCACATAAAAGTCTTCTATATATAGTTTCATATCCTTCAAATTTTCCTTTACTGGATACTTTTCCCGTTCAGAAGTTTATTATAGAAACTTTGGAGAATGAAAAATAAGTCACTTGTCACTAATCCCGACAAGAATGGAGTCCAAGGCGGCCAATCAGAAATTTTTCCATAATTTCGTTTGGAGTTAAAACATTGTATTCAAATATCCCAGCTAATGGCATTTACCTCAAGGAGATCGTAGTGTTTCTAGTAAAATTAGCGTTTACTGAGACGTTTGAATCCAGTGAATACCGTTTCATTAAATACTTGAGAAGTTAAAACCTCGAAAACAATAAATATGGCAATGGATTATCAGAAAGAACTTCAAGTGTATCCCAAAATCTCTAGTTGACGAAAATAAAATAGCACTTTATTTCATGTATATACTTCCTATTTACAAAATAATTCGGTTTAATTAGCACAAAATTTGAAAAATCTTCCACCTTTCAACATTTTGTCATGTGAACTACTAAAAATGAGATCTCCATGAAATGTGTACTCCTAAAAATTTATTTTGCAATAATACGAATATCAGCATACAATGGCAACAGTGAAGTAGGCCTTATGGACATGTTCCAGGCAAGAGAAAGTTGTAAAATATTTTTTGCAGTTTTATTCATTTCATTTGGCCTTATGTTTCATGAAAATCATAATTAAGCATGGAGGAAAAACAATTACTCCTCAAAACACAGCACCAAGCTTATATAAATCGGATATAAATAGGAGAACATCAACGAATGGAAAGAGAGGAAAAGGATTCTAAGCTAAAATTCTAGAGCGAGTAAGTAAAAGGGGAGAGAGACAAAGCGATGAAATAAAACCTGGTTCTGGTGTTTAGCTTAAGGATCAGGGTCACTGTCATTTAGATTGTTGGGCTGTGAATAAACATTTGAGATCACGTACCAAATACAAGCCAAGTCTGCAGTTTATACGTCTGGCGGAATGTGATGAAACAAGTGAAGATGACTCGTGTGGTCATTCGACTTTTGTCTCCCATGTGCCCAAAAATCGGCAAAAGTTGTCTTTTTTCCCGAGAACATGAATGGTTATTTGATAACACGATGGCAGTCCAGAAAGTAACCTCCGTTGGCGCGTAGCGAGCGAAGTGGTGAGGGGAGCCGAATGTTTGCTGTATTGAAATACACATTAGGGCAATGCGCCTCGACCCGCAGTATTTGGAAGGCCGTGCCGCATGTCGTTTGACCTCGTCAATAGCAATTGTATACAGTAGCGAGTGAAAATGAACAATACCAATTGTAAAATACGTTTAGTGATAAGATTTTTACGGGCAATAAACTTAAAAGCTGCTGGAATTCATCGGAAAATTTGTACTTTGCTCCGATTAATTGATGAGTAACAGTGTTGTGAGTCAATGGTGTTTGTTAGTTTAAGAGTAAGCAGACAAATTTCCATGATGACCAAGAACTGGTCATCCGTTTGTTCATTTGCCACAAGGCTAGGCCAACCACTGCGGTCCCCACCGTGAACATTGGTGCGGCCATTTTTAAACTGAATGTTCCACTGCCTCACTTCGCCAACACTCTTTATTCCGTCTCCCTACACTTCACAAAATTGCCTATGGATTTATATTGGCTGGTGGTTTTTTGCAAATAAAAACCTAATCATAGGTGCTCTTCACAACTCGTGGGTTTTTTTATTGCAGCATACATTGAACAAAGCGAAGTGCGCAAATTAGAATAACTACAGTCTGCACACTACCACAGCAGGATGCGTACTGAGTGTAGGGACTTTTAGGCTCCAAGATGGTGGGTCTAGCCCTATCCACCGCCACGCTAGGTCGAAGCGTAAGTTACTTTCTTGACAGCTCTCGAATATTTCAAAACTAAATTAGAGGTAACCTGAAGATTAAATTAGCTCAAGTGCATCAATCAAAGATTGATATATTCGATATTGATTGATATATTATATATTATTGGTCAAATTTGACCAATATATCGAAAAAAATAACCTGATGCATAAATATGTTTTCTCTCTAATCAATCCAACGGGGAGAACATCATCGAATGCAACCACTTGATATATTAATTTAAATAGTAGTAGTATTGTTGGGGAGGCGACCGACAGCTCAGGTCATTTGCGCCATTAGGGATGGATGAGAAAGGATGAAGGGTGGAGAGAAACCCGGCGTCGGCATTAGCCTGCTCTTAACGAAAGGCGCCAAGGGGTCCGCAGCTTAACGTCCCATCCGACGGACGGCGTACTGACTCAAAGTGCCCTCCACAAAGCACCTCAAGTAGGGATCTGGATACCACTGAAAAATATCTGTCGCCGCCGGGATTCGAACCCGGGCCCTCTCGGTGGGAAGCCCGTACGTTAGCCACCGCACCATCCCGATCCCCATATTAATCTAAATCCCCAACTTACGCTCAAGTAAATGCCCTATGTTTTTGCCCATTGCAATTTACATATTTTTATTCCCCTTTCTTAACGACCAAGACTCCTATTTTGAAATTGGTTCTTATGGCTTGCAAAGGATTTTTATTCTTCTTATTGCTTTAAAAAGAGAAATTAGTGTAAGGGTTTTAGTTTCAAGTTTTAAATCTGTAACTAGAATCGCTCTGTATACCCTTTATATCCCCTTAGTGTTCATTATCGGTTAAAGATCCCGTTGAAAATCGCTCTAAATTGAACAAAAACTGATGAAATATTTGAACCAAGTGAAAGTCAATCTTAACTATAAAATCAGTTCCAAAAGTATTCTTTGGCGCATCCAAAACTATTTTCTTGGTGAAAAATTAAAAAATCCAGGTTTTTGTAGCATATTTTGATATATGATCGCCATTTTGGATCGGCCATCAAATTCTTAAGATGTTTGTTTAATCTAGTATTGAAAATTTGTGAGAAAATCTGGTTATTCATCCCTTGAGTCAGAGTAAAATATCAACTGAAAAAATACTTCAAATTAACATAATGAAATTGCTCACAAAAATAGCATTGTGATGATATTCTCAGGTGGATACAGACCTCTTTGGAACATTAATTACTTCATTACATTAAATCTTACAGTCATTAGAAGCATTCAGTTGGCAGTTAGGACTGAATTGCAAGACCTTGGAAGTAAAAATCCATTGGGAATGAAAAAGTTAGCAGTATTCATCAGTAACACTTTTTCATTATCATAAGAACATCACATTTGTGACCTCACCGATAAAATATTGGCGCCCACAAAGAGCCGAATGCAGTCTCAAAATGATTTTTTAACAAACTACTTTATGTGAGTTTTCTGATGTTCTCCGGGATAGCATTACTCAAGTCTATTACGCTCTAGACCGACTCCGAATAGACACGAGCCAGCAAGTGCGCATTCCGTATCCTTTCGCATATTAATGAACCCTTAGCCTACGACTTACGCTCTCACACACGCCACACAGAACAGCCACGACCTTGGAATACCACTCATTTGGATGTTTGCCATCAAGTATACTACACTCGCACGCCGGGCCGTGGTTTCATAACCGTGGGCATTAGACCTCTCGAAGTTAGTTCACGCTTCAATGTAAGCACGGCTGTGAAATATCAATCAACAACGACTTGTGCCAGTGTTTACTCGGCTCAAATTGCGTGGCGCCTTTATCCACATGAGCAAGACATATTGAAAACGCGAGTGGCAGGAGTTACTAGGATACCAGCCACGAATATGTAGGGTATTAAGGCTTTATGGAGACGTAGTGTTCCTGGGAGGAGGGTTGGACTTCTGACCGGAGCGGCCGGGTTTGATTCCCAAAGACACTTCTGGGCACCCTCAGCTTCTCCCAAAATGTGTGATTTTTCGGGTATACCAAATCTTCTTGAGGAACCTCAGGTGGAACAGGAAAACGAGCTGCTCTCCCTACCCCGATGTATGAATTTCACATACCATTGTACTTAGTATTGGGCGATTTTACCCTCACCTATCTAATCAAACCGACATTCGATATAATAATTGTGAGTGATTGGTTGGGGGCTACAAAGAGAAGATATACTATATTTAAACACCGTAGAGTTTCCATCAGCTTGAGCCATTGTCTTTAATTGTGTGAAAGATGAATGCATGAACCTCTCTGTGCGACAATGTAACTCAATTGAACTTTTGTCCCTAATGTCCGACCCGTCGACGAAATATTGGGTTTGAACTGCGAGATGCCCTCCGAGTTTGAATTCTGCCGAGTAAAAATGAAATGACTGACACCAATGAGTAGGGACAATGAGCATATCTTATCAAAAACTGGAACTAATATTTTTAATTAATTCTGAATGGTGGATCTTGTGCTATTTATTATCATTAAAAAATATAATATTTAGATTGTTTCGCCTACCTTATTAAACGCGGTATGAAGGATAAGTAGGTTAACAGAAATACCTTTACGCGCGTAATTAGCAGGTATAGTTGAAGAAAACGGTTATGGGGACAATTACAGAGGATGAGCGGGAATGAACAACAAAAAGCAGGTGATAGATTGCGTCAATTCATGTAAGAGTGAGGGAATGAAGAGGTAGGTATGATTTACATTCTTTTTATGAGGAACAAGATAGTTTGGAAAACTGCCAAAATCCACGACGTAGATTGATAGCCCGTGATGATGATGGTGATGCATAAGCAGAGGAATAAATTTTGTTAGAATTAAATTCGCGATTTTAGAATCATCAAATTCCGAATAGTTAACGATGAAAGAACTGTGTCATACGTTAGTTTTTAAAAATGAAAGAAGAAGAAAAGTGAAATTATGCCACCATCCAATATTCTGTTAATTACCTCAATGAAACATCAAATATGACTTAATCGATCAGTAATTCATTTTTAGGATCAACTTAGAGTTACAGAACTCAAATGCCACGAAAATATAGTATAACTATAACAAACCCTTCTAAGGACTAAGGAGCATGCATTTTAGCGCAGTACGCGTTACAGGACATGTAATGGAAGGAATTGCTATATGAAATAATTCATGCAAGAAGCTGCAAATTAATTCTTTTTAATCTTCATTATGTCGAGGAATTTTTAAGACACATAGATGCTCAATGGCATTCGTTTCCATTATGATTAATTTTCAAAATCGAACCGAAGGAAAATTCGAATTATTGTCACGGTAGGTGTACATAATTGCATTTTTATGGCTAGCAAAGTCGTGATAAAGGCGAGTGAATAATAATAAACACGTATCTAGAGCGGAGAACGTATTCACGATATCCCACAATGGTAGGCAAACTTCGTAAACCAAAGTTCAAAATTAAGAAGCCAAAGGGTCAGTATTGATTTTCATCCGAGGGTAATTTCCCTCTCCTCTCTAATTTTCCCACCGTGTCAATCACAATATAAAATTGTGGATAGCAATCGAGAATAGTCTAAACCGCCCATTTTATCATTTTTGTGATTTAAAATGTAATACAATTACGCGCAGTTGATTAAATATAACTAATCACGCGTACTAATTTGATAGATAAGATTTTCATCGGGTTATCATTTATTTCAGTTCATTTTCGTGACCTGGGACTCAAGATATTCTGGTTCTAAAATGTTGATCTGATATACTAGATGCTTATAAGTACAAAAAAGGCATTAATGATCACAATTACTCTTCCAAATACTGAGGGAAATATCATTCTTGGAAAATGGCACCACAAAATATAGTATTTTTATGAGGGCACCTTCAGCCGTCACTCTCTGCTTCGGCTGAAATGTTATAGTTGTGGAATAAATTTATACCAACTTTTTTTGCACAAAAACAGTTCATGTGTCCTTTTAATTGATTATATAGGAAAATTGATGCATAAAATATTTATTTTTAAGTATCATATGCATAAAAAACCATAAACACAGTAATCAACCCGAAGGTCAGTTTAGTAGTTGATGGTAGAGCTCACCCATGTACTAGGCCCGACGGCGTGTGAATATTCACACATCAGGGTAGGGGGGCCAGTTCCTTTCCCTGTGCCGGTTATGGTTTCCCAGGATGATCTGGTACCCGAAAAATCAACTAGCTTGGGTGGAGCTGCAGGTGCCCAAAGTGCCTTGCCCGGGAATCGATTCGGGTCAGTAGTCCAACGCTCTACCCACTGGACCATATGCATGTATAATATTAATTTTTTCGAAAGATTTTATCTCGTTCCAAGAAAAAATATTTAACTACAGGATTTAAAGAACTATTCAAGTTGCTTTGCTCGAATTAAAATTCATAGTTAAAAAAATTTACGACAACAAAGTCGGTAATGAAAAGCTTTTTCGCACATTTGGTCGCCGATTAAAAGCGGCAAATGGTGCCTCTGCCGTTGGAAGTAAATTTTAGCTCTTAACAGCCAGAAAAAGTGGATGGAACTTAACAGCCAGAAAAAGTGGATGGAGGGTATTGAAAAGTAGTGGGATGTTGAATGCCGTGTGTAGTATGGGAAATTGGGGCAAAGGAAAAAAGATAAGAGACTATTTAGACATTATGAAAGTAGGCATAAGTTTCAAAGAAATGAAGCAGAAAATAATGTAAGGCGAAGAAAAGGAAGTTAATGCAATACGTAGAAACTATTAAGGAAAATCAAAAATGTATCTACCTCATTAGGCAGAATATCTTGGGTCCAACCCATTGCAATTTAGGGAAATGAGGAAACAGGATTATGTAATATCAACCACTATGATTTTAAGAAACTCGAAAATTGCAATCTTCTTTGATTAATTTGTGACGGGTGCTTTTGTTGTTCATTTTTTTGCTTTTCTCTTACATATATTCAGAAAATATAGGAAGTTTGGCTATCATTACCAGTAGTCTACCGTTCGGTTTACCGCGCAGGTTTTTGAATGCTGAAGGAGTGCATCAATAAATTCGATGGACAAATAAATTTTGTTTCACAAAAATGCTTTAAAATCCTCACAGGAGCAAAATCCTTATGTCCCCCATAGAAACTAACTTTAAAAACAAATTAAGCCTCAAGAAGTAATGAAAAGAAATCTCTTTACCAAAGACTGTCACAACGACCGTAATGATGGATAAGGTAATTTTCAAGTGGATTCGAGAAACGTTGCCTTCAGCAGAAGATATCCGGGGGGATATTTGCGACGCGTCAGTTGGAGAACATGCCAAACAAGTTTTCCTTTCTCCCTTGCCTCTTTTATTCCACAGAATTTTTTGCATACTTAAGCAGGAAGTGTCGGGTGCGACGGACGGGGCATCGGAGCTCAGTGACGAATGGTTGGAAGCGCAAGCCCGAAAAAAGTTCCCCACATCCATTTTTCTTCCCTCTTAACTCTATTACGGCAGCTAAACTTTTTCGCCCTGGCTGTCTTACGTAGATTAAATATTATTTGTCCTAGTTTCGAAAACTAAACGAAATAATAGTGAATCACCCGTAATTAATCGCTCTGCACAAATTAGTACTTCATAGGTACGGTATCTTGACCAGGAAAGAAGACAAATTTCAGGAAATAAGCCATGCAATTCATAAAGGGACATTCGACGACTAGCATTATTAATAACCCTCTATGAATCAATTCAACTTCATGGAAAAGTTAAGATATGACTTACCTATTCAATACAATCATTCGATGCACAAATATCTTTTTTCTAGCTTTTTGGCTTCTAAAAATAAATTTTTATGAAGTTCTTCTTCAGATTATATATGATAGTTTAATATGCACCATGCGCTGAATTAAAGCCTTTCCAATGAGCATTTCAGACTATAAAATGTATCTATAGCTGCGAGCCAGTGCAAATATCGCTTATATCTTTTGATTCTTGTTATTTTCAAATATTATAAATATTATTCCATGTTTTATAGTCCTATCGTAAAATTTAAAATCTGCACCTGCTGACAAGCCTAAAAGGCTTAGCAGGACCAAATTAGTTTATTTATTATAATATTTTTATTATTTCTATAAAACCTTAAAAATTTAATTATATGATATTGAATGACAACAATAAATAAATAATAATAACAAAATTAATAATAATAAAAATTATTATTTTTTCGTGGATATTTTGGAAAAGGATGCTACTATAAATAAACTTTAAAGACAATTTTATTTCATTCTAATCTAAATACTTATGTGTCACAGGAAAAGAGATGGCGAACGCTATAACATGTAGAAATAAAGAGAAATTCTAAGAGCATATCATGACGCACACATTTAGAGTATAATTTTTTACATAGAATATCTACGTCCACACCTTACTCTGCAATCCATCATAGCAAGGTACGTCCAAGTGAACAGCCATCAGAGCAATTAGCGATTAATGACATTATGTATTATTTTACTATGGGGAAGTTCGAATATTCGCTCTCCATATTTCCTGCTGCTACACTCAAGAACTGTGCGAAGGAATAAAATTCCTTACACCAATCGGTTGAGTAGTCAATTTCTCTAAATTTACATTATGTCTTGGGCCAATTTTCTGCGGCAGGTATATTATTCCCCGGCTTTGGTGTTAAACTGGAATGATTTGATAAAGAAAACTGCAGGTAATGCCGCAAATTTCTATGAATTTTTCAAAGGTAAACACCCAAGTGTTTAAATGTTGGCTTTAACTTCCGAGGAATGTGACTCAACGCGCAGGGTTAAGAATACCTGTGGCATTGCATGGTATTTCAATTCATGAAAGTTATTTCGACATTGCACGATATTTCATCATAAAATCTCGTTCCTTTAAAGCCCCGAAAATTTCTAAATGCAAGAGGACGGACGCCTTAGTAGCTCAACTTGCTAAAGCACACGGCCAGACATCGCGGGGTCCGAGTTCGAATACCGGTCAAGGCGAATGATTTTTACAAGTACACGTTGAAACTATTGCATCGAATGATTTGTACATTCCTAAAGTCATAATTCGCTCATGTAATGTTCTTACTTCCAGGGTTTAAAAACTCGGGATTTCCAATAATAGTTTCAGATACCTGTTCCACTTACTCTACAGGAATTCACTATTCATTGAATCAGTAAGAAAAGTCATTTCCTAGAGAAAGAGTAGTTATTGATCCGAAAATTGCTAACTCTAGTCCTTCCTTCTACCCTATTCCAAGTTAATTCGGGTTCTGACTTAATGATTGTCACCATCAGCTTGAAATTGAAAGGAGGTAGTCATTTTTGTACCCTGTGTAGAATGATCAATATCAGCATCACAAAGTTTACCCCCATAAATTATCACACCGCTAGTGCAGGGACCTCAATCATCGAGGATTCAACTTTTAGGGTGATTAGAGTGAATCATTTTCTGTTTAATATGCAGTTGGTTTATGAAAGCATTCTTTAATATAAGTGTAATTTACGCTCTGCTCTCTCTAATCTTGACTCTCGCGGGGATATTTCTTTAAGTAATCCCCTTACTCTCGGTTAAGGGTTCGGAAAATCGTCGTCCCCGCACATAAATATATGAAACCCAGAATTTCATCAAGGAGGCGTCGACCGAGGGGGGCCGGAGGAGGGTTTGTCCGGCGTGGAGACATTAAGCCGCTAAGCAATCCCGGGTATAGAGGGGGAGCGCGACCGGTGGCGTCCCCGAGAAGAATTCGACCGAGTCGGCGGAGGGAGGGACGAAAGGGGCAAGGGAGAGGGGCGCGCGCGGAGGAGTGCGAGTCGGTGAAAGTCTGCAGCGGGAGCCTCCGAGAAAGAGTCGAAAGGCCGATTATGAGGGAATAAGTGAGCCGTCAGGGAGGGGTGGGCGCGGGCTGGTACAGGGGTGGTGGGAGGGGAGAAGGACCGTAGGGTTCCTTCTGCCATCTCCTGGCGAAGTACCAAGGGAGGGAAGAATCCGTCGCTGTCAGCCCACGCCCTCTCCCTCCCATCCTTGCGTACTTTCCCGGCTCCCAAAGCACCCCTCTCCACCCACCCACCCCCTTTTATCCCCCTCCACCCACTCGCTCTCCCTTCACGCTAAAGGATTTATCTCCGGGCTCTGTGGAGTCCCGATTCCCGCAGGGAGAAACCACCACGTGTCCCACGGGCAAACGGCTGGAATGCTTTATTGCCCCCTGAACACTTTTTCCCGTCACATAATTCAATAGGCTTTGATGAATCAGTTTACACTCGACCTGTTCACCACCTACGATCGATTTCGTGGTGGGCATTTAAAAAATTCAGACGCCTGACGTATGAATCTTCGAATCCCAGCAGGTCCCTCGGAGAAAAAATTAGGAAATTGAGCGTCTTTGTTCTCGGACGCTGAGGATATCTCCTGCTTGGGATAGGTATCTTGTCTCTGATAACGTCAATATCGTGCTTTTCCATCGCACATTAGGTACAAAATAATATTCCTATTTTGGGGATGTTTTGAATTGACAGCAAATCAGGCACGAGATGAAGAAGCAGCATGGAATTAAATGACAGAATCAAGGGAAATGTCACACAAAATTGGTTTTGGGTCACTCATCCTGCTTCAACCTAATAGGGTATTTATCATGCAAATCTGAGACACCGAGGATTTTAGCTCCATTTGGTCTTATTGCAACAGAATTCGTGCATAGCAACGGTGCTGCATGAACCTGAAATTTAACAATGACATCATTTCGATAGGTTTAACATCAACGTATTTGGGTATCAGAAAAAATATTTTTGCCAGTGGAAATAAAGCGATATTCCAGAAATCATCATAAGGGGGACCTTTAAGAGTTCTGCTCATATTTGTTTGAAAATTGAAAACACCTGGAATTGCTTACGTACAAAGTCACCCATCATCTATTCCTAGGGTATAAGAGTCACCAAAAGTCATATCGCAGTCTCGTTCACTCTACAACCATATAATTCCGGACCTAAATTTGGTGCAGCAAAGTAATTTTTTAAAAATAGCAAAAGATGCACTTATTCCCAAACATTACATAAAATCACAACCTCTCTTTTATTGCCACCGCTTTTCAATAGTGTCATGAATTACTATAAATTACACGCACTTTGCATTATAATAATTGAATTATTTCTTCTCCAACAGAAATGATGAAGATGGTCAAGTTCAAGAGTTTCGAATGCGAGATTCTATGAGTGGCTACTCACTAGCTCCTCACGGCTGGTGACCCAAGTGAAGGAGAACCATAGAGTTGGTGAAAAGAATGTTGACAGGGCATAAGGTAGGGAAGGCACTTATTAAAATATATCTCGCTTAAATTTTAAACACCAGACCTAACAGCCCTGTCGACCGCGCCTCCATCATGACCCCCTCCTCTCGAAGTGAGAAGACCGATATAATTCTCCCACCCTTCCTCCACAAGGGGCGTATATAATTCCCTCGAGTGAAAGAACGGGGGCTTCTGATGTACCTGTGTTTGATAGACAGTGCGGTGGCTATCGTACTGGCTTCTCATCCAGAGGCCCCGGGTTCGAATCATGGTGGCGTCGAATATTTTTCAATATCCCTACTTGAGGTGGTCTCCCTACTTGAGGTGCTTTGTGGAGGGCACTTTGAATGAATACGCCGTCCGTCGGATAAGACGTTAAGCTGCGGACCCCTTGGAGCCTTTCGTTAACAGTAGGCTAATGCCGACGCCGGGTTTCTCTCCACCATTCTCTCCACCTCCTTTCTCTTTCATCCTTTCTTGTCCATCCCTAATGGCTCAAATGACCTTAGCTGTCGGTCGCCTCCCCTAAATACTACTACTACGAATTCGAATGTTACAATGATCTCTTGAGCTATACTGCTGAGATTCTTGATTGCTGAACCTGGTAGGGATGTTTATATCAGATAGTCCAAGTAGCCAGACGAAATCTATCCATATAGCATTAAAACCTGAGTGAGGCTGTAGGTAAGGCGCCCGCCGCGTGCGAGAAGTAAAGGAAAACTGAATGTAGGACAAATTTACATGGGGATAATCGTATAATTCGATTTCACAACAGTAGGAAACATAACACGACCAATTGAACTTCACATATACCATTAATTACTATCCGGTGACAACTGTTACGGTTGGTGACTAACAAACCCTGCCATACGCCGATCTGAATTTAGTTATAGGAAAGGAGCAAATGACGCATTTTTACTAATGAGAACATTGACAGAAAGAAACGTATATCGGGAAATATAATCGGGATACCTTCGTTTAACCAGTGACTCTCGAGAGGGAAGTTGACAGAGCAGACCGGACAATGTTAACGATTTTTCGAGTGGGTTATGAAATGGTGGTACGACTAATAATATGACCGCGGGATGGTTAATTTTGTATTAATAATTATTTAGGCTTGATGCATGAGTAATAAACTACTCTACGTTATTAACAATATACAGCAAATAAAAATACACAAAAAACTGCGGCAAATTATCTCAATGATGAAAACTGGATATAAAAGGAATAAAATCTTCAACATTACGCTTTGTTATATTCCATCGTCGCTACTAACACAACTATCTACAACAGCATTTACATGATGCCCTTCAAAGAGCCTGAATTTGTGTCTCAGAGATGCATTCACACCAGCCGTGCACAATACGTGAAGTGTGCGATCACGTACCGTACGTAAAAGACGTAATTACAATTCAAAAAACGCCTGTCATATGACGTAAGGAAAAAATTATGTGTTTTAAATTCGCAAAGAAAGAATTGCCACCATTAGTAGAGATACGAAGCAAGCAAAGAGAAAAAAATTGTGTGACAATCCTTAAAAATATATTTCTAGTATAACTAAACCACAGTTATCAACCCGAAGGTCGGTTTGATAGGTGGGCGAAGAGCTATTCTAGTAATAAGCTCAACATCGTGTGAAAATCATGAATCAGGGTAGGGGTGCCAGTTCCTTTTCCTACGTGGCCTATGGTTCCGTGGAAATTATTGGTACCTGAAGAATCATCCAGATCGGGTGAGCGTGTGGTGATGCCCAGAGGCGTCCCCTGGAATCAAACCCGGGTCCTCCGTTCAGTAGATTAGCCCTCTATCCACTGGACTACCACATCCCCTTCTAGTATATAAAGCAATAGTAACACGGATAACAACTAATTCAGGTTAAGAAGAGAGAAAAAAATACCATTACCTCCGAAAACAGTTAATAGACATTAGCATAGGTAATTTACCACTGCTGCCCACAAAAACAGGCCATCATGAGGACTGCCTGTATTCCAAGAGAGGCTAAAGACGACTGTGACGCGGAAACGAGTCGCTTTCGAAATGCATTTACAGGAAACACGGGACTTTGGAGTTACATGATTTTAGCCATGAGTATTTACGGATTACAAATAAGATTATAGGATTTTAGCTAATCAGTTAAAATTGCATTTATATTGGTTTAGAGATTTCGATATTCGACCTATAGCTTTGAGAATTCATGTAATCTACAGGTACATACACTGCCGCACCTACGTGAGGTGTACTTCTACACTCATAATATAGAGCCTGTTAGTGACAAGAAGGGCAATCAACTAAGGTGAGATGAAATGATAACAACATATTAGGATAGACTGAAAAAAGAAAAATACATTTATCCCAATAGCGTGGTCGATGACATTTATTCCAATTTATTCAGTCATATACTCGTACTTCATGCTCAGGAGAGTGCCTTCCTACTAATTTGCTTCACTTTACAAACATTACGTGGTATCTTAGTGAGAACAACTTAGGGCTGCTAGCTGGAAGTTTTTGATTTCTATAAAATACCAGAACATGGGGGAAAACTGTAGTTTGGAGATGGAATAAGACTGCTTTTCCCTTCCATTCCTGTGTATGCATATATGTACGTGCGTATGTGACACTCCATGGGGTCTAGTTCGAAGTGGGCCCTGATCTGAACTATCAAAACTAAACCTCGGGGTAATTACTGTGGTTTGGACTGTATTTATATGACTGTGTATCAAAGACACGTCAATCATGTCAGATGAATCAAATTTTAGCAAATCACTTGTTTTCTTTTTATGAAAAATTTGAAAATTGATACTCAAAGAAAATATTTTACATGATTTTTACATTTAATATTATTATAACTGCAGAAGGATTCAGTAAAAAAGTGGATATTGCATAGATTCAGATAAAACGTGGAGTTAATTTTAAGGTAATTTTCACTTGAGGTGGAAAAATATTCAATGTAAAAATTTGTGTTATTGCGATCAATAGTTTAATCGAGTTTTTCGACAAAATTTAATTCACAGCGCCATTTTCGAAATACTTTGCATCTCCAAAATATGGTGACACAACCTAACAACGTATGCTCCTATTTAAATTACGGAGACGATTTTTACCATAATTAAAAAACATATCATACAAAAAGCCGTACTTGTACGTTCCTCTAAGGCACGCATAAAGAGAGTCGAAATGAGCAGGGGCATCCCCACCCACTGTCAAATCCACGATAGCATGAAAGACGACTAAGAGGTCTTTAATCAGCGGCACGCAACGCAGAACGAAAAGAGTACATGAACGAAACTGACGCGAAACTGCAGATGATAATGAAGAAACTTAATCATTCTGACGTCGAGATTCATGCTTTCTCCCTGACACATTTCAAGAAAATTCAATATCCAGATAAGAAATTAATGAACAATTTTGGACCCGTCCTTTGGTTCAGCCAATATTTCACCAAAATTTCATTTAATGCACGTTATTCTGGAGTCAAGAGCCAGAGCATCGGACGCCAAAGCGTTCCTCGGGCCAGGAATCCTCCTTCAACCCCCACACAGTCCCGCCAAGGTGAAGGCACACCACCCAAAGCGTACTTTGGGTCGCAGCACTGCGGGACGTCATCTAGCTTCACCGCGGGAGATATGTGGGGGGAGGGCGGGTTGCGATGCTACCGAAGGGATTTACACGAGGTACTTCTCAACCCAGATCGAAAACATGTTTCGCAACGAGAGAGCACGCACGGTTAGTGCTCGAACTTGGCTCTTGTCTCCTTTCTCTTCATCTCCCTTCAGGAATCCCACCCCCTCCCTTCCCTTCCCATTCCCGGGCACCCCACACCACCCACCACTGGCATATTCTCCCTCCTCGCCGCTTGCCATCGTCCCTTTCAACTACCCGCACTTCTCCCACTCTTCCCCCAACGTTTCCTGAGGATAGAGCACCTGCTCCCGTTAGGGTATCCCGCCAGTTTCGATCAGTCCTTGACCCCTTTAATGAACTGAGTGCGATTTGGTCGGCAAGAACACCCCTACATGAAATCGAGCTCGGCAGTAATCAATGTTTACCTACTGTTGGACACGCAATCTTTCGTGAAAATTGGAAAATGAGTTTCATGGCGGTGTACAACCATGAATTCATTCTCAAAAGAGTCCGATTTAAAAAAGCCCAAGTATTTATCAGCACGTCCAAAGTTAGGAGAATCCAATTTATGTGCGCAAAAATTAACCGAATTTAGTCAATTCATAAACTGATACTAAGGCGTGTACTGCACAACCATGATTGCGTTACCCAAGCATATATTTCAGAGGTTTTCTCTCCAGAAAAGGTGCACACAGGACTAAACCACCGTCACGAGCAACCTGATATCTGCTGATAGCTGAATTTTAAAACCTAAAATTATTATTGTTCGTCAATTTAAAGCATACATTTTTACATATTACATGAGAGATAGATGCAAAGTACTCGCAGTAAAGTGGAATCTGGTGCCTACAGAGATACGGACATTTCTAGTTCGCCCAGTTTATAGTACATGCATTCAAATGCGTTCTGCCACGCTAAATAACCAATATTAATGTTTTAATTATTTCCACATTTAATTTCTTTCTCTCTTAGCAAAGACGGCTCCAAGTGAGAAAAATAAGAATCAAAGGACAAAGTATTTTTCAAGGGATGATGAAAACACCAACATGCATGATGAAAGAAAATTTTGCTCAATATTTTACTAGCTAAACATTTTCTGTTGATTTCCTTAGTTATTATCCTGAATTAAACAATCCTAAATTGATAAAATATTTATTCCCGGAAGGTAATCATTGAGGGAAAGAGAAAGAATGGCTGAGACGCCGTTATAGCTCAATAGAAAAATACTGTATTGTTAATCGATTTAAATTTGCCTTAGGGCAATTAGAATTTTTTTCTAATGAAGGATTACATTAAATATGGTCCCATTATTTATTTATTTAGTCATATTCAGGGTAGCGCGCGCATCCTATATGGAGATTATCCCCACCTGCCATGACGTGGATATGTATACAAGGCATGAAAATCGCCAGGTCTCTTCATTTTCCAATGACAACATTTAACACCAAGTAAACTGCTTCCTCTTAACCAAATGCATTTATAGCAATAGTTTTGTATTGGCAGACTCTCTGTGGCTTAGTTTATCGCCTTCAATAGCTCATGTGTCACCAGTGCCTAAAAACTTTCAAGAAGTACACAATTAATACATAACTCTTGAATGTACTTATTATAATGTACCACTTTTAAAAGGTAGTTACGTTTTTGGAGGGGGGCTATTAAGGAATTTTGAATTGATTTTTTCAATCCGTTATTTTCATATCAGACTCCATCACTGAAGTATCGGCCTTTCTGCTTTGAAATGTATATGAATGGGCGTTTGATTTCCACATAGTAACGGGAGTAATAATTGTGTTTTATGAGTATTGATACCAAAAGGGAAACCGTAAACCTAATTTTAAATTACATTTTTACATATATTATCCGTTCAAAAGTATCCGTTAGGAGTTATCTATGATTAATTTAGCATATAAACATTTGTGTTTTAACAATATTTATTCATGAAGTTAGTGGAGCGCATTTCCATTTCATTCAGAAAAGCCCTCGGCCTTCAGCGGAGTATTTAAACATGTTTAGCTCTTTCGAAGATATCGACTATTTTCTTGAACGTTGTTGAACGAGCGAGCCGTAACCACATGCACATCATTTTATCTCAATCACCCCGTGGATTTCGTGCACTTATTTGTCACTAAAGAAGAAAGGAAAGCTGGAATACAAGGGGATCCGGCAGCATAGTCCGACTTGGCTTAATCCAGCTTTTTAAACGCGTCAGTTTGCGGTGGGGCTATTTTGTTTTCCTAAAAGTTAAGATTTTAAAAATTTTACTGAAGGTAAATCCGCTAATTCTCACAGACTCGACATCCGAAGTTATTAAAAAAGCACGCGCGCAAATGGTCATGTGGAAATTAAAGTTAAAAACCTCAAACTCTCCGAAGCGTAAGAGAAAAGAAGCACATTTCCATTCGACGAGCCTCATCCGACGGAAGGAGCACGAAAATAATGTTAGCTGCTCTCAGCAAGATCATCCTGAAATTCTTTGTCAGTTTCGCGTCTATTGAGAGAGAAAATCTGCGGGAGTCCAATACACCTCCAGAAATTAATACCGGAATCCCTTTTCTCTTGTGTTCTCAAGGAATATCATCGAAACCAAACGGTGGAAAATTCCGTTTTTCCAAACAACGACCCACGTCAGCTGCAGCTTACAAACGACTATTACGTTCAGCGCGAGTATTGATGCAAACGCATACGAGATGTATTTTTCTCTCCCGTCGAGGGAGAGAGCCGGCATTGAACCAGCACTCTCATTAGTCGAGAGATGAGTGAAAGATGTCCGACTGTTACCGAACAAGCGGAGCAGCAGTGAGGGAGGAACGACACCTCGCCTCCCTAACGATTCTATTCAACAGCGAACTCGGTGAGCCGTGCCTCGCGAGCGCATTGTCAGGATCCCTCCCGGTCAATCCCAGCGCTTCCCGCGCGGATCCAGGGCCGTGGCGGGGGGCGGCGGGTGGGTTGGCGGTGGCGAATGGGAATAAAAAAAAAGTAATCATTGCATTTCAATATCCATTGAAAAGCGTGGCTCCTAGTTCAAAAGGAGACCCGAGATAGTTTTTCTTTTTGTTTTTGGAATCCCCTTACTCTTTGCAAATTGGAAATTGAAGCAAGTCCGGGATGTAAAACGAAGTTCGTCATTCGTCCTCTTTTTTTTAATGCCTTCGAGTAAAAAAAAATTATACTCTCCCTCGCGAGGGCAAAACAGTTCGCTTTTCCAGTGGGTTGATTGTTTTCAGCCGTTCTGTTTTTGATCCCGATTTCCTCTCAGCGAGTATTAATTCTCCACTGAGACTGCTGACGTCGGTTGACTATACAGCAAATTTTTGAACTCCGAAGCAACGCACAGTAATTTCCCGCCGAGAGAGAGAGAGAGCAACTAAATGACGCGCCACCGATTATATAAGGAAAATTTGCATTTACAAATTGATAAGCGCGCTGGGCTCGAGGGCATAGCTCGTGAAGTGTACGCAATAGCTTATCAGAAGCATTAACCGATGCGCCACGATGAAGATTGATTACACTAGATGGAACTGGGCGGACCATGCAATATTCATGACTCCCGTGCCCGCCTTAAATTAACAAGCCCTATCGTGAAACCACATTACTTATATTCATCGCCAGAAGGAAGAGTTTAAAATGGCGATTATAGTAATGATGATATATTTTCAAGAAATTTACGATGAGAGACAAAATATTGAAAAACTTCAAAACAAGTGAAATTTCAATAGTGCTAGAGCTAAGATAGCTCTTAGGAAATGCGAGATCAAAACATCCGTCCCATCCCACTGTATTCTTCACTTGCAACTTCATATTTGATACCAATTTTTTTCATTGAAAGATTGCCTGAATACAATGAGGCATGCACATATTTTATTAAAACAGGATGATGAAGCCTTATCATTAATAACGCTCACATTCATGCTTTAAAATTAATTTTTAGAAGCAAAACTTGTATTACATAAAGTGTCTCACTGTGTTACTCATCAATTTCACTGTAGTATTCATTGACAACAAATGATTCCCTATTCTATGAGCTCTACGTAAAATGCGGAGACATTTTCCTTTGACGTTCTTAAAAATCGGAAATGATTTCATAAGCAGAAACCTTAATCTAGGGAAGCAGTGCTATTACCTCTTCCCCGAACAGATTTGGACCTCAGCCAATGACTGTATATAATGTTATAAAATTCAAGGTATGTAATAAATAAAGTTAAACAAACACTTGAATCTGTTAATTATTTGTAAACCCTTTAATATCATATTAGTACGAAGAATATATAAAACAAGAAAAATTAATGTAAAAAATTACTATAAATTAATAAAAAAGTCTTAGAAAGTTACTCGTGAATCTTCTTTACAACTTTACATCACTACAGCGCTAACATTTATTCCTTTATGTCTGTTTTATACTCACTCGCATAATTTATCTATTAGTTTAAGTCGTGCCCGTAACTTTCGTGGTCTCAGTTGCTCAAAACAAGACCATACAATCTTCATTTGAACTTTCTGGCAGTTCATCGCGATTCTTAACAAAAACAGGCAGCTTTTCTCTGTATCCTGTTTAATTCCGAATTTAGGTTCTCCTATGTAGGGTCTCAAACTTGCGGTGCGTATTCAAGATAATGACTTATTAGTATTAAGTGGCACTACTCCTTTTATTTTTAACTGTAATATTTACCGATTATTCTTTTGGGGAATACGGATGTTCTTGAATTTAGCTCCATAGATGCTCCTTACGTGATTTTCCCATGTTAAGTCCGAAATTAGTGTGACTTTAAAGTATTTTACATGGTTAGTTGCGTTATCAACCACTCCAATTTTATTGATGTGTGGGTGTATAGATTTCTTTCCCCATAAATTCATCACTGTTCATTTTATTTCTGATTGCGTTGGAGACCATATTCCTGTCATCAGGTCCTAAAATTGTTGAGATGACTTTAAATTGGCTCTTTTTTTTACCTGAATCTCGACAGATGGCCGTATCATCGGTAATAATTTTGCTGTTTCCGATGACTTTACAATTAATGTCATTGATTTTGGTGATAAAAGGAGGAACTTCTCAGGAAGCCTGAGGCTACGTTCACGAAATCGGAACTAAATCCAATATTTTTATTACTAGTTGATCAAAAAGATCAACATGTAATACTTTATTAGTATACTCTTAGAATCAAAGTTTGTTTATCAGTATATTATGTGGTACTTAATCAACCCTTTTATTAGGCCTAAAAACGTATTACCTAATTGTTTTATTAATCGCCGAAAATTTTGGACTTTATGGATGAAAAATCTAGGTTTTTTTCTACAATACTTGCACCTTTGAAACCCATAAAAGGTTTTTGAAAAACTTTATTAGAAATGTCAACTGGTTACGATTAAATACTCATGGATTTTGAGTGAGATGGCTGTTAATTACCGATGTTATCTGGTTTCATAGGCATCTTTTCCTTATAACTCCCGTTACTCCCGCTTCAACATTCCACTTTTACAATCTCTTACCCCTCCTCACGCTTTTCAATTATAAATTGCATCTCATTACCACTGAACCATGGTCTAAATCCGCATTCGACAACGGAATGCAAATTCAACGCAATCATTTCCCAAATCCAAGTTAATGACGTTGTTCCTCCGTCAATCTACGACCAAAATGTAAACTAACTGGTATCGACCAGTTTCTTCCGCTGTTTTCCGTGTTTACGCCTATGATGGTGCTTGAACACGGCGTTAGTTACCATCAGGTTCTTTCTCCTGCAAATCGATTGCTTTCCATCCGCAACCGTTTCAAATCCTATAATCGTACTCTCCTGCCTTCCTCCCATTTCTCCACTTTCCTACCACTTTGTTCCGCTTCTGCATCACTATCGAGAGTTTTCTTTTTGGCCAATGATTTATCCAATAGTTGATCAAAAAGTCAATCTAATTCTTCCACCCAGTGTCTAATTGTTGGCAGGCTCACCTGAAATACCCCTGGATCGTTCGGCTGTGATTTTATCTTCACCAATAACATTTTGACACTACCCTGCGTTATATTCATCATTCTTCTCCCAAGTTTTTTTTTTAAAAAGTACCACGATTTCTCTATTTTAACTCCCCCCCCCTCTCTATATATTATTGTATGACTATCGCTCTCGTAATCTCAATTGTGTCCGTATTCACGTTTCCGTCTCACCTCACACCAAACTAATATGCCTTAATTTCTTTTCTCCATTCTCTCCATTTATCTTCCAATTTACATTTCCTTAATATCGTGCTACTATTAACTTAATGTAACTAAAATTACCGTCTCTCTTAACGGTTGTGCTCCTCTTCTAAGGTTTCCTACTCACTGAAGACAATCCGTCTTCGCGAGGATTTCGATGATGGTGATCATTCACAGGTCACGACACCAGGCCCAGTGGTCCAGTCCCGTAGTTTTCAAGTTTTAATTGTCCATTTATTCCGATTCAAATTGATTTTATGGGAAAAATTACGAAGACGATCACCCATTTCCTTCGAGATTATTGTTTTTTTAATGTGAACATAAAACCAATACGCCGCTCGAATGGGATGAATTTGCGGCCTTTTGGCTGAGTGCACCTAGTTCTTCTCCCTCGATCCCTCAAACCTTTCGATCTAGCTGGCATAAAGAATCAATAGCCATTGCCCTTTCCAGCGCGGCATTAGGGGTCATCCAGTCGCACAACGCCACATTTCAACGTGGGAGCCCATGGGAGATATTTTCGTGGAATGCGATGGCGGAGTTCTTTTTGGCGTGAGCCATTTTACAGATTTAGAGTAAGAAAATTATTTCAGTCAACCAAACTAGAGAGCATTCATGAATTCAACATTAACACATAGTTTCCCGGGAGCGGATGCGGGCTTGAATCCCAATTTAGTAGTTATGAAGTGTAGCGTCCGATTCAAAAAGATAAGCCAGGGGAGGCGGGTTAGGAAATGGAATATAGAAGCATCAATTGGAGTGACAAGGAAGGAGTATCAGCAGACTCCAGAGAAAATCATGAGTGAAAAAAAAGAAGCCGAGTGCTATCAAAGAAAAATGGGAATATATCAAAAAAGGAATATCGAAGGTTGCAAAAGAAACTATAGGAACCGTCAATAGGAAAACGACAAGGAAACCATGGTTACGAATGAGATGATTAGAAATATTAAGAAAAAGAAATAAAAGAATGTAATTACAGAGTTAGGTAGAAGTAAGAACGGAGAGTTGAATTATGAATTTAGACGGGCATCGAATACAGCAAAGGAAGCGTGGTGGAAAAGGCCGTGCGAGAATATGGAAAGTTTACAGAAAAAGGGTGAAATTGATGTGATATACAAAAGGTTAAAACACTATTGGGAAGTAATAAGGAGTAAAAGTTAGAAATACGTCGGGGAAAATACTAGTTGAACCAAGAGAGATGGAAGGAATATATAGAAAATAATGTGGTTAAAAACTTATGCCAAAAACGTTAAACATAAAAAGAGAATATGACACAGATGAAGATAGCCTAGGTTCCGGCTTACTCGACGGTGAGATAGAAAGGGCATTATGGGAAATTAAATTAAATATAGCCGTGGGGGCAGACAATATACCTGCTGAACAACTTAAAGGTTTAGAAAAAGTGGGAGGAAGAGTTTTCATGGATTAATTCGTAAAATTTATGAGAGAGGAATTTGATCGGAAGACTTTTTGAGATCAGTATTAGTTCCTATTCCAAAAAAGGTAAGGGCTAAATCATTTGAGGATTACAGAACTATAAGTTTAATTTCCCACACAGCTAAACTGGTTCTAAGGTTCATCAACAAAAGGATGGAGAGCAGGGCAAATTACTACCTAGGAGATGATCAGTTTGGGTTCAGAAAAGAGAGAAGAACACCTGATGCCATTGGAGTAATGGGATCACTAATCGAGAGGAGTATAGAACACAATCAGGACATATTTGCCTACTTCGTAGATTCAGAAGAGGCGTTTGATAGAGTCATTTGGGAAAAAATAATGAGCGTATTGCATAAAATAAGGACTGGAGGTACAGGAGACTGATCCGCAATCTGTGCATGTCTCAGACTGGTCAGATGTGAGTTGGGGGTGGAGAGTCCGGATGGACAGTGTTAGGAAGAGGAGAAAGGCAAGGTTGCCCATTATCATTTCTTCTGATCAATGTATATGTGGGGGAAATGATTAAAGAATCATGGGAAGAACAGGAAAAAGGAATGAAAGTCGGTGGGGAATTCATTAATAAGTTCGGTTTGGTGATGATCAAGCTTTAGTTTGTTAGTCAGCAGGTTGTAAGCATGAGATTGGAAATCCAGTGCAATAGATATGAAATGAAAATAAATATATAACAATAGGTATATAAATAAACCAAAGGCTATGCGGTTTTCCAGAAAGAGAAAGGATAAGTTAAAACTTAAAAAAGTTAAGACTTTAAAATATGTGTACAAAGAGACGTTTCAGGCGTGATATGGTGGAATATCATCATTAATAAAAAATTGGCAATTTTATTTTTAGGAAAATTGAGCAAAATTTGAGCAAAAACTAGAGCAGGTGGAACAGTTTACGTCTCTCGTGTTTTGTTTTTGTGTTTTTGAAAAAAGTGTTTTTTGACAAAAATGGTCTAAGTAGTGGGACATAAGGAGAATAATTGCGTTAGACAAAGAAACGTTCACAAGGAGAAGGTAATTGATGATAGGGACCGAGTAAGGATGTTACACAAAAAGGCTCGATAAAATTTTATATGGAGCGTAGTTATGTACGGCGAGAAACATGGTCATTGAAGTAGGATGATAGACGTAGATTGGAGGCTTTTAAAATGTGGGTGTGGAGAAGGATAGGGAAGTGGGCATTAAGGAAAACAAATGAGAAAGTGTTGGGTAAGGTGGGGGAGGAGAGAGTATTGCCGGGAAAAATCATAAGACAGAAAAAATGAATTCATAGCATATTGATTGGCAGTGGGATGTTGAAGACTGTGATTGAGAGTGGCAAACGAGGAAGGGGCAGGAATAGGATAGGGATGCTGGGCGGAATGGAGAAAGGAAGTACACAGAGATGAAGAGGGACCTGATGTAGAGTAGGATTTTGGATTGGGTTGTGTTAGGAGAGGCAAGAAAATTAATTGGTTCCTGTGTCCATCCAAAACCTACCTTAACCGGTAGATTACCTATAATAATAATTAAAAAAAGCCGAAGTGGATGCTTATAACTGACCACCAGCTCATAGGCTACAACCGTTTTCTACATCTACAGCTTGTATATCTCAACCTGCATGCTGCCACAAGGGCGTTACGTAAGTGTGTTAAGTCACCAGCGCACCTAAAGGAATTGCTGACTTATGATACATGGAATTCGAGATTTAAAAATCGTCGTGAATTATACTATCTACTGTTGCAGTCTCGAATGCTACACGAGAGAATCATGATTCCTTATACATCGATCATTTCTGCAATCAACCTCTCTTGACTTTCCGATATGGTCTCGCCCAACATAAAAATTACGCGGCGCTAGGATTATTCCTTGTGTTGAGTTAAACTCAAATGAGATGTACTACTCAAACAGTCTATTCAGGGTGGAGTAGTGTATATTTAGAAGGCAAGGCGCAGGCCGGCATACGCCCGAGGGTTCGAGGGAAACCGGGAAAAACCTCCCACGGAACGCCAAAAATATTCAACCATTATCAATACGTAAGAATTTAAACACAGACACAAGTCATTTTTCAGTCTTCCAGCAGTTCACCTTCCGATAAGCGCTAATTTAATACTGTTTATAAATGGTGTAATTTACGGTGATAACTCTTTCAGTTACCCCACTGGTATCCCTTCCAGCATGGAATCCCTCCAGTACATTTTCAGGGTTTCATAACTCCATGATAAACCACAATGTGGCACAGGGAAACGAACTGGAAAAGGAACTTCCTTGGTTTGATATGCTTTCTTTCCTTACCTGTGAAAACCCAACTTCGTACTAGTTTCTTTGACTTGGAGATGAATTTCCATCAACTAAGCGGATTCCACATAATTTTGAGAGTTTGCTTTTGCTTGTTTACGTGTGTGATATCGAAAGAGGAGGTGTTTGTGTAGGTTTTCTTTCAATCGTATTGGGTATTCGTGTGCGCTTTACGTAATTCCTTTTCTCAGACACAGCAGGCAAAACGATGGAAGCATGTGACCGGTCTCGGTTCCGCAATCGCTGGTTCGGCATAATGAAATAGCTCCCGGGAAATTGTGGACGAAGGGAGTGGTGGAGAGGGATGGTGGTTAGAACATGGTATGAGAAGGAAGGGGGGCGTTCGAGGGGAGAGAGCGAGTTTATGGATAAGGTGAGAATGTGAGTAGGGTTGAGGCAAAGGGAGGAGAGAACTGGGAAGGAGCTTGGGGGCATTTTTTGGAGGGCACTGGAGAAGGGGAAAGGGGAGGGGGCGAGGGGAGAGATGGGCGGGAAGACACTATCGGAGGGAAATCAGGTGGTGAGCCATGCATCAGCGTTCTCTCCCCCACAGATATATCTCAGGACCCTTCGATGAATTTGGTCGGTAACCTCATTGTTGCCAATGCGACAGGGACAAGCCCCGAGGAAGGGATCCAGAATGAGCCTCGGCTAGATCGAAGGGCAGGAAAGGATCGAGGGAGGGATTGCACTGGGAGAAAACTGAGAGATGGTGATTAAAGATCGACATGGATATGTTGGGAAGACATTTTGTTATAGATTACTAAGACTGCAACACCGGAACGACATTACCCCAATTCTGGAATTTTTCCAGCCTGGTAGCCGGGCAAGGGAAGCTAAGAAGCTGAAGAATCAACACTAAAACCCCAGGCTATAAAATAACATTACCTCAGTAAATGAAGTTTTCATGTAGATTCATTATTTCATGCATGAGTACGTATATGTGTGCTGTTTGACCACCGAATCCATGTGTGAGACGTTTATGTCAACAAATGCCTAGATCTTCCTATTAAATTACATACCTCATGAGAAAATGTATGATATTCTAAAAAATGTGCATATATTTTGACTAAGGCCTCCATTAAATCCATTTTTGCGGCACCCAATACATCTTTGAATGCAGCGAACTTCATTTATAAAAAAATTTGAATTGGTAACTTTTGAAATCAAACTACATATAAAATGCTTTAAATTGTAGAAAGTGGTTTAGTTTGCAGAAATTTCAGAGGAGTAGAGAAGAAGAAGCCAATAAGGAGAACGCTGAGGATGAGAAGAAAGAAATGCACTCAGAACACCCTGAGACCTTATGAACTGGTTAGGAACATAACAGAAGGGAAAACTCCAGGTAAAGCGCCTGGAAGAAGACCTAGGGGCAAACATGTTGGGCTGTATTCATTATTTTAGACAAAATACGGTACGTAATCGTTAAGCTCGTTTTTTTTACATTGAATAAATGAGAAAGTTTTACAAAAGGACGGTAGGAATTTACAAAGTCAAGGCATTGGTATGAGATCCTAGACTCATAGTCGGGCCTCTCATCCAATCTCCATAGCACTTAACCTCATCAATTATAGCAAGTCACATGTTACGAAACATAATTTGGACCAGAGTTGAAGATGTTTCCTTGTGAAGAAGATGTGAAAAAACTAATTTTGCTTGGAATTTAGCAAGAATAATTTATTACAAATGCACATCTCAAGGGGGTATTTCGATTAATCTACATTCATCATATAAGTAAAGTATTTTATTACGCGAAAAGGGATCGTATGACGCCCAAATCATTGGTAACGATTGCTGCAACAGGATTTCATAACAAAGAAAATTTCTAAATATTGGTTTGAATGCTTTAAAACAGAAACAATTTTCTATCCTTAAAATATTCATATGTAAATTTCGGAAAAATTACATTCAAGTGGAGAACCTAAGGAGAAAATAATTACAATTTTTCTAACATTAACGTAACTTATATGTAAGTTCCGAGAGGCAATATTTATACACATGAAAGAGAGAATTCCTTGAGGAAAGTCTCATGTTGGTGTTTTTCTGACATCAGCAAATTAAGTTGTCGGAGAAATGGTTAGCAGGAAACACTTCGAAAATTATAACCTAATTTCACCAATGATAGCAATTATTATTTATTCTCCGGTAAGAGGGGCTATTAAGTACGTACCATTAATCTTGTGCTAAGAAAACTATAGTTAAGAAGATCACAAAGCGCATGTCACATGTTACGAAACATGATTGAATGATATTGATAATGGTTAGAATTCACGGTCACGTTAGCTGACAAGAACACTGCTCATCGGCCTGCCTGGTACCATGATCATTCCATTCACCCTGAGGTATATATCTGAGGTACATATCTTATCGCACATATTTCTTACAGTTGCAATGCCAAAGCGCAATAAGGATATTCAATGAATAGCTGTTTTGAATTAATTGCCCGATAATTGATCCCCACATTAAAAGAAATTATTTTTGGAATAATGAAATTATCTCCATGATCAATTCTTTAAAATAATGCGTTATTTAACCATTTATCGGACATTAACTAAACGCGAAATCCATGGACCACCACAAGGATCATGTATTTAAAATCCGAATAAACAGCAATCGTAAAAGTTAAAAATATCAATTTATTAAAAAATTATCAGGAACACTCTCTTAGTTGAGCTTTTGTTGATGGTCAACGAAACAAAGCCCACTGTCGATTCCATGGCATTTTTCCTGGTGCAAACTCTTTTCCTTTAATCACTACTCAGTGAAATAAATGTTTTATTGTGGATCGTAATTCAAATCACACAACTTCTGTAAAGGTATTTAGACCCGACTACAACATTCGAGGCTGAGGAGCGTACAAAATAATGGACGTTGCCAAACGAGAAGGGGAATTGAGCCGTGTAATTTCAGAGTGCGCCTATTGCTCCAATTATTATGCTAAGCACGACAGAATGGGTCTTCGGGATAGCTTTCGACGGTCGTCTGAGGGACGCCACGGACGGTCGCGTCGACCGAGCTCTCGCCTCTTGTGAAGGAAAGAAAGGGCTTCGCCGTGAAAGAGGCGTCTGAGTGAGCCGGAATCGTCACCGCTTCGATCCGCTTTCATGTCCCTGATTGGAGAAGGCCACCTGGACGCGACGGGGGGAATGAAACGAGGCGATCTCCCTCGGAGGCACGTGAAAAAATACAAATGACAATCAAAAAAGTTTCGCCGCTGTCCTTTAAACTCCATGTCAACAGGAAGAGCAACGTGAAGGAATGGATGGGAAAATTTAAATGCGAGGTAGCTGAAGAGATTTTCAAAGCACTAGTCCTTATCCTCACGAAGTCCTGACGACAAAAAGCCTTCATTTAAATACTGCAATTACTTCTTTATTAAATTATATACTTTTGAATTGAGTAGGCTCATGGCCCGAAATATGTAATATTAACTGCATAAGTCCATCATTTATATAAGAATGCACGATGTGAATCTGCGTCACTATGAATAGGCGATTTGATTAAGTAAGAGTAAGAAGATATTTCCTACTGGAAAACTATATTCACGCTCGGTTAAACTGAGTAAAAGTAGTTTAAGTATGTTGCCAGAATGGTGATCAACAATTAAATCTAAATTTTTTTCCCATTTATTATAATTAAAGGGATCTATACTATTTAGTGTGTTAGTCGCACGTTTAGTTATGAGGTTGCTTAAGGAAGTAAATACCTCTCATCGTAAACCTTTCATGGTAGGTAAGATGAGTTTTTTGGTAGGCAGATCATAAAAAGCGTCGTATTTAATTTTAATGCTAACGGAAAGAAAAATACACCTTTGTTAATTCCACTTAATGCTGTATTTTAATTCCCGTATTGGATAATTTCCAAAAATTCAAGCCTGAAACTACGAAGTTTATTTTAATACTAACAATAAGCTTGTAAATACCACTCATAAAGATTCTCCTGGATCTAATGGCTAATGGTGGAAGACTGACCAGCTCTTTCTCATTATGGAAGAATTACAATACATCAAACCTGACACTATATCGTATACTGACTATTTATAATAACTTGCCAGTCTTCCTGATTTTATTACATGCCACGGGGAGATTAAATCTGAGAGTTAAATCTCCTGGAAAAGGTAACTCTATTTACTTTCAAAGAGAAGAATGGAATGTGCATGCCACTTGACTCTGTGCATTGAATGAATAATTTTAATGCGAATTTCCATATGCAATATGATTAAGGATTAAGGTGGTATTGAAATAGTTCAAGAGTTTCAATTGTATTGTATTTTGAAAATATCAAATTCAATCGGTACCAAAAAAAATTAACCTGAAAGAAAATCATGTTCCGGGGAAATTTCGAAAATTTCAATGGTCCGCAGAAAAACCAGAACGATAAATGGAAAGATAGTTTATCTTAAAATAGAACCTTTCTTTCAAAATTTGTCCTTGAAAGGGACAGAATTGAAGGTAATGTAACAAAACTTTGCAATATGGGCAATTACTAGTTATTTCTGATGATAAAAAAATGAACGACTGAACATGTGTGTGCTCATGGTATGAAAGCAAAATTTAAATAAACGAAATTCTCATAACAATGACGACAGAATATACGATATGGGTGCTGGGCTTACGACGAAACCTGACGGTTGCGTATTCAAGAATGCAAGGAGTGAAGAGGCGTTATATTGAGGCTTGAGAGACGTGGCAACGCTGAAAGAGCTAAGGAAGCCATTCCAAGGGAGAATTTCTCTGAAAAGTAAAATAAAGACGGGTCAATGAGCTCACAAGTTTTGAGAGTGTTGATATTATCGTTTAAAAGGAATAATACCAATATTATTTCAATAAAACATCCCGTCAAATTGCAGATGGAAGGCTTATTCATTGACAGCATCATTCATTTTGCGAACAGAGGTCTGGAGATTACCAATATTACTTGGCGTTGCCTATTTTATGACGATTGCACGAAGGAACAAACATTTATTTTCAACACACGGGCGCATGTACTCATGGAAATAAAACTACCTTTTAATTCCAAGATCTCCTTAATCACCTAGAGGCAAGATCACGGATAGGTATCTAGTTTTACTCGTAAAAAATATACTGGAAATAGAAATCTGAAATTTCTTCAAAGGCAGTCGACAAAAATAAATTTGTAAGACTCTGCAGAAGCATCCCCTAAGCATTACTGGTTTAATCTGTTGAGGCGATATCAACAGTATACCGTAACCGGTGTCCCGTCTAATCTAATGAAATTATTTATTAATTATGGCTACCAATTAAAGGAGGAACCTGCCAACTTTATTCAGTGCCGACGCTCTATCGTGTTTTTTTAATTATAAAACTACAACTATTTCTGCCTATCTACATTTTACATATCAGAATAAATCATTTATAATTTATATAAATTTATATTTTTATTAAATTTATATTTATATTCATTTTATATAAATATTTATATCAAATTTATTTATATATTTATTTATATTTGTATAAAATTCGAAAAATGTTTTATTCTTAACATTACTTATCATATCTCTTCCATTATCTATTCTTACCGAATTAAAAATTACGTGTTTAATAAGTTTCACGACGGCCAAAAAAATATTGAAGAAATGCTTAGAAATGTAAAGAAATAAGATAGTTTATTTCAGTAAGTGTGCCGAAAACGACAAGAGATCATAAATTAATCCAATCAGTCCGCTCAACTGAAGTTAATTAGAGAACCAATTATTTGCGGAGAGGTGGCTGAACCAACCTGATGATGTCACATTCCGTTGAAAAAATCATTTTTTGTAAGCGTTCTAAAATAATTATGCGAAAAGATTTTAGCATGGCGAAAACTATTTTAACCGAAGTTTTATTGAAAAGAAAGGCCAGTTTTCACCATAATTGAACCCGCTTGGTTTATTGGTGTACATTGAACGGGCTTCTTTTTCAAGGCCTTCGCGATCGTTGGGCCTAATAGACGGTACTTTAGCAGATGGCGCATGTCGCTGTACAACTTCCACAGAGCACGTTTGGAACAAAAGCACCAGATTTTTATTGACATTTCTCTTGAACCGAGCATCCAAACGGCTTGATTAGTACCCTCACCTCAGCTACACGGGGGTTCGAGAGCGAACTTTGGCGAGTGGAACATTTTGGTGGAATTAGAGTGCTGTAGGACGAAACATTTTGGAATACCGTGGCTATTTACTGGTGACCTAACCCATAGGATAGATGTTAGTTTAAAAAAAGGTATCGGTATGATGGATATTTAAAATTGATAATGAGTACTCTCCTGGTATAACCGCGATGAAAATATAGTTATCCAATTATTCTGATGTTTATGCATGCACATATTTATAGAAAAATTGATTAAATATGGACGTGATACGGCGTTGGTGTTTGCAAAATCAGCCGCTTGTCAATAACAGAAACTGTGATATTCCCGAAAAATATGGCAAAAATACATTTGAATCGATGGATCTTACTTAAAATTTGTTTCATAAATATATCGGCTGCGTACAATTTCCACCTGAGGCCATGAGGCAGTATTCCTGATATGCATGCTTGAAACTTGACTTTACATACAATACGTTTCTGTTACTTTGAATTCTTCTGTTTAAACACTTTACATTATTTCTATGAGTAAATAATTAAGGAGTGATAAAGTATTTTGTAAGTTGTTGAGTTACAAGGTATTATAAATGATATTCGTTAATTTTTCATAAGCCTTCTCTAGTCATCACGATACTTACGACATTCTGAAAAAGTATTTAAAAACTATGGGAAGGAGAGTGATTTCCCCTCTTGCCCCTTCTGTATTACTCGCCAAACTACAAGGAGAGAGAGAGGCGAGGAAGTTATTAATCCCTCGGTATTCAAAAGGAACATTAATTCAATGAGCCCAAGAGAGAATAAAATTCTGGGAAGTTACGAGATTGATGACAAATGAATGAAGCACGTACCATTTATGGCCATGGAAGATGAATCTAGCGAGATTAAAATACAGCTAAATGCCTAAATCCGAAATGAGAAAAATATCCCATTCTATGAGACCAAATCTGGCTCTAAAAATCACGGCATGCTTAATGAAGAAAAGCAAAAGAAAGGAGATGCATGAATATAAATATTCCCACTGTGAATTGTAAATAGAATAGAGTGAATATTTCATATTTTAATTTTACATGAATGCAGCACAGGCGTGGTCTCCATGGTCACACGTGTTATTCAATATATATGTGTAAATAGGAATATTGAGGAATTGATTATAAATAGCTACTGTGACAAACGAATCATCAGAATACAGAAATTATGACGAAAAACTAGGCTTTAGCAATGGCGGTGGCCTTTTTATCGCAATAAAAAGATTTACAAGCTCTATGCTCACAGTTTAAAATCTCGTCCGGAGGAGGGAATTCTATCGTTGAAACGTCCAAGCTGATGGCCTAGAGTCCCATGGATTTCCCATGGTAAAACAGTGGTCGCACGAGCCCAACCTCCCCTTGTCGCGGGCCCAAGACTTAACTCCGGGCACCTGAGCCGTAGAAGCTCTAGGACGGATCGAAGGCCTCTGCCATAGGGTGAACAATCCTCCTTCAACGGATTTGACCGGATGGGGAGCCTTTTTCAAATAAATAACCCGCTTTCCAAAAACGTCTGCTTTTTTTGAAGACTCCATCATACTACGGAAGACAATACCATGCCTTCCAGATCAGAGAGATATTATCTCTGCATATTTTATACACATATTTTTTCATTGCGCCATGTGACAGAAATGCTTTTGTAACTACTACTCTTTCATGGACGGTACGCGATCACAACTGTGCATTCCTGGTGTGGATACACCCCATCCCATCTCCAGTCTGGGCCAGCCAAAGGAGAGAGCATGATACCCGGTCGGTAGAGATATACGCATATTCATTTGGAGGAAACCCTCAAGGACATGTTGCTGAAATATCTACATAGCAATATGAACACATTCTATATCCCCTACTACCATGGGGAGATGTTGCGAATGAAATTAAGCCTAATGCCATATGTTCAATTATATTAAGAATTGAAAATTTATTCTATCGCAAAATATTGAACAAGCAAATGCGAACATGGTACTTCGATTCAAATGACTGTCATAGTTCACAAAATTTCGAATAACTTCATAACTAAACAAATAAATGACGACAAAAAAATTAAATAACCTTTTCTATGAATTAAAAATCAAAAATATAATGTATAAATAAAACTTAAATTACTCATAATAGAGCTTCATTTTTCAGAGCTCTCTTAAAATTTGCAAATAATTAAGTGGATCCTAACTCCACTCTCTATATATATTATACGAATCTTTGCAGTTTGGAATCATTATGAATATTTTTCTTTTAATAACGTCTAACAAATATATTGCCATTTTTGACCCATCGCAATTTCACAAAAAAATTGTTCATATCAGCTTAAAGTGATAAATTAAAATTTTGATTACATTTCATAATACAGAATTATATTGCAGGTTGATATTTAATAGTGAACTATAAACTAATACGACGCTATTTAACGGTAGAATTGCAAATGCAATGTCTAAAAATTCCCTTCATTGAAGGTAATAATGGTCTGTTTCAGTGAAGTCATGAAGCTAATGAGATTTAATTTTTCAGAAACTTTTGTTTGAACTGATTTCATTCAATTAAGAAAATAAATTTGTTTTGTTGTAGTTCGTAAAATTGTACGTAGTAAAATTATGTTTCACTTTTCATTAATATTTTTAAAAAGTAACAATGGTAATTATATAATTGAATTCTTCAGTTATTCAGGATAAGAGAAGAATTTGTATGGAAAGGCCGGGTTTCTCACCCTTTAGAAAACCAAAGTACTTCAAAACTCCATTAAGGCAAGGGAATAAAGATCTTTTATAATCAAGTCGCTTTAAAAATAAGCAACGAGCAAGGATGCGAATCAAGAAAGATAAAAAAGGAAAGAGACTTATACATTGGCGAGTGACCTTTCAATGCCTTTGTGTTGGTTAAAGTTATCAATCCATGACAGGCAATAAATATGACGCATGAGAAATGGCGTGGGATGGATTGAAATGAAGATAGGGGCGGAATGAATACGTAACGGTTTCTGAATTTCGGCTTTTCAAATTTATTCATACTGAAAGGAAAACTGTATTTCCAATCACCAATTTATTTCTTTTGCGTTCTGTCTTAACGTAAGAGAAAATCCGATATAAATAATTCAAACTCTCATTTTTATGCATTTTTAGTAAATTCCGGGTTATTTCCCCCATATTATTCATACTCAAAGAAATTATTCAATGGTCAATTTTAGTTCATTCAGATCCCCTATGATAAGTTGAAGAAATCTTTTGCTTACGCCGGAAACACAAATAATTTCAATTAAACGTGCACAAGAGCTCTTTCCAGTCCACTTCCCGCATTAATAAAGGGTGTTCCCCTTATGCAAGAGAAATCCCACTCTTTCTCTTAAACATCAATGACGCAACACGTCTCTTCTCTTGAGCAAGAGGCGAATGAAAACATATCTCCCAAATGACGTAAACGCCTCTCGTGATATGATTTCATCAGAGCTTGACGTCATAAGGGGACGCAATGGAGAAAAATATTTCAATGTTCTTGCTTCAACTATACAAATCTCTGCGTTTAACCAGGAACAAACACAAGCGCAACTATTTTTTCGCGGTGGGGTAAAATCTTCGAGTGTCAATCGAGGTAGTTACCTGCTTCAGGATCTGCTTGTCCACTTTTCCAATGGTCCATTCCTCTGATCCGTAGTGACATACTCCATCTGAAGGTTTTAACGAACTGCTTCCTTATTTGCAACCTCGAATTCTTTGAATGAAGCAGTTACTTCTTCTTTGTGAATTCCTTCTTAGCTTGAGATATTCTTTGCTTGATGTTAGTCGACATTCTTCCACCCCAAGCTATACAGCTGACCAAGTACGATATATTTAAGGATTTTATTTGGTCTTGTTTAACTCCTCCAATTGTGATATAAGCCTTTAGCTTCTTTCTTTTACGCTCAAGGATTTTAGTTTTCTTCTTATTGATGGTCATATTATATTCCCAAAGTACGAGCTTGCTCCATTGTATTCAGAGTTTCTTGCAGGTCTTCTCGCGTTTTTTCTGCTATTTGTACGACGTCTGCAAAGCGAAGCATGTGAATTTCGACACCATTCGCTTCAAATATTTTGCTGTTCAATTGTTGTTCTTTTATTGGCTCTTCTACGAGAGGAATATACGTTGAATAGTTCTGACGAGATTTTGCGTCATTGCTTAACTCCTTTGTTTATTTTAACTTCATTTTCCTTCCGTTTTTTTAATTTATATTATTGCTACCTGATACTTGTAGATGTGATAGATTATTCTTCTATCATTCGTAGTTAATGTCAAGTATTAAGGAATGAGTATTTGCCCAATTATTCTCAATGCTCAGTTAGTTTTAGTACACTGCTGTATAAACGCAAAATCAATGAGAGGTACGGCCAAGTCCTGTACAAGAAGAGGTTTCCTAATTTTCTACGGGTGCAGACGGCCTCTAAAAAGGCCATTTTAAGACAAACAAAAAAGAAAAGGATACAGAATGGGGAATTTTGGAACAGAATTGGAAAACTTTTCACAAGAGCGTTTAACCAACGTCTCAGGAGCGGTCAGGTTAGCGACATTATATCACGCCAAACTTTGGTCATTATAAACATTTTCATTCATTCGTTTAAAAAAAATACAATTATGAGTTCAGCCACTGTGGTTTTGAGATGAGTATTTATTTTGCATATCTCCAGCAACGAAGCCTTATTAACCTATGAGATGATGAAGCATTCACTTTTTCAAGTGTAGATTTCGCAATGTATACTGAGACGTTTCAATAGTTTCGTAAATATGTCATACAAACACAACAAATATGCAACTCAAAACGCCAACTGTGATTTAATGAGGTTTCTCCAAGGAGATCATGACGATCGGAGGTTAATCGCAATATCAAAATTATGCTTTCGAAGAAGACTTTCCTCGAAATTACATAATTTCTGGCTTGAGGAAATGGAACGCAATAATGACCAAATGGTAAAAATTTTCCACAAGGGTAAAATAGTGCAGTGAATGAAAACAGGTCGCATAATAAATCATATCTAATAGAAAAGTGTTGCTATTTGATCATTGTTAAGACTTTTCACTTTTTATTGAATTCTGGGACTATGGTCCTATCTTTCACTGAGTTCATCCGCACCACGCTGAACCACTTGGTCCTTGCCTATATAACAAAAAGATAGAGAGAAACAAAAATCCGTTAGCAGACTTTTGTAGCGAGTCGGACGTAATTAATCTATTAGACCTGGCCACTTCAAACAGTATATGTTGGCCGTGCAAGGCCTTTTCTCCATTAGTGTGCCTTATGAACGTTGGGATATTCCCTTCTCGCCTTCAGAATAAGCAAACTACCAGAGTTTTATCCACATAATATCAGCTTTGATTGGATGTTTTCAATCAATGTTAATTAAATCCTTACTGTCGCTGCAAAACAGAAGAGATTTCTTTCCACCAGTAATTTCCTGTTTCCGTTTCTGGTAACTTAATTGGCTGGAGATACCTCAAGGAAAAAAGAAGACAAAATCAAAGATTCTCTTGGACCTAGATACGAGTGCCAAGAATTTGTTTTGGTGAAGTTGGGAGGGTGAAGTATGGGTTAACAAGTACCAAAGAAACTAATCCAACATTACCTGATTTTTAAAGGTCTGTAAGAAAACTAGGACACCATTCAGAGCAGTGTTGGCAAATGTGCGTTCAAATCAGACTTTTGCAGGTAAGATATGTTTCTTTTAAGAATTTCATCTTTGTAATTTCGCATAGAAAAAATAACTAACTAGGAAAAATCTTCCCGTGGTGTCGCTAGGATTTTGAAATTTTAACCGAAGCCATGATAAAACAAAACACGAATGAAATATATATGATCATAATCAAAAATGGGAAACACCTTGTATCTTGTAGTTATTTAGATTCTTATCGCAAAAATTATATTGCTTAAATGAAAAACAATACTAGCAACGTAATAGAGCCATTGAATGTATTTTAATGCTTAAAAGGACTAGGTATGAGATCCCCTTCTGTCCTTAGTACGGCCGGAGGTATGCCTTGATTTTTCTTTACTGCTGCAGAGCTAAGACTACTTCCTCGTTCAAGTAAAATATTTAATGCAAACTATAAAATTACATCTTCTATTGAACTATTTAAACTCACGTATGTCACTCCAGGGAACATGTCCAAAAAAATATCTACTCAACCTAAGGTTTGGAGATTTTTTTTTATTTTCGCGAAATTTAACAGTAGCGTAGTTCCCATTACATTATTAATTGATTTAGACTAATTTCGTATCAAAACGTAATGAAATATGAAGATGGCAAAATTTTCTCATCAATTTTGTCGAGACTTAACGTTCAACCGCACAGTCAATGGAACTAAAAGATATGGTTTAAAAGAGATTTCATTTAACCCATTTAAATTTCTTTTTACAAACACGTAATTATTAGTCAGCATCTACTGAAATGGTGACAATGTATCCAAAATTCAGTCAATAGCAATCTCTATCCTTGATGAAACGAAATCAGGGGGAAAACCACATGAGGAGGTAGAAAAGAGACAAGGGGAAGAAACAGAGGGAGCGCGTAAAAGACGGATGGACGAAGAGATAAGGGGACCGAAATAGAAAGGGAAGGAGAGGGATAGGGACATGGGAACCTCGCCCAAGCGCGAATTAGGCGCCAAATGTCAACAATCTCCTCACTCTGCTGCGCAGATAAAAAAAGAAAGGGGGCCCAGTGAAAATTATGCCGGAACCATCCAAGCAGATGGGAGTGAGTTTTCAAGTCAGTGTTCGCAAAAGTTTTATCTCCCTCGAATCCGGTGAAGGAGCAGATGGGAAAAAGGAGGATGAGAAAGAGAGAGAGACGGCCGAGCTTTCATTTATTTGCGGGAATAAAGCATCACTTCCTTGAGGAACCACCTGTTAAGGCAACAGGGCAAAATAAATACCCGGAAGGAAGGCCTCGTAATTACATTGGATTTCATTCGTTGTCGTCCTCTCGGTCTTGGCTCATAGGAACAGATCCCAAGCAATCCACCCCTCCCCCACTTACTGACGCGCTGGCACGCATTTGATGCCGTCTGAGACGAGGGGAGGCAAGGGAAGTCGAGCAAAACATTCGTGATTCGAATCTTAAGGAGTCAATAAGTTGATCTACGCCTTAATTCTCAACTGATAACGAAATATTATGGGCAATCTAAGGGGTACAGTATGGAAGACCCTTTTGTAGGAATGATTGAAACGCCGATGGAAGTAACTTTAGAGAAATTACAGCGCAGAGAGCTCTCGGTGCCAGAATTAGGATTACCACAATACAAATAGTAATTAAAGAGAATATTTTTTTAACTTAATCCTAGCATACGGGAGTATATTCAAATTGATAAAGTCATACTATTAATCTCCGACGAAAGTTTCCGAAAAGGCACGAGCAGTTCAAGAATATGGTCAAGTCTATTACTGTCGTCTCATTTCTTTGAAGGAAGGCAAATATTCCTCAGTTTTGAGTGATTAACTCCAATAAACGAACTCAGTGGAAGTGAAACTACGTTCTCTTTCCTAATACTGCCGGGAATTTAAATCAAACGCGGTTGCGCGTAAATGGTTGTAAGCTTGCATGGCATGACACATGGTGCATTACATGTTGTTGTTCTGGGTATGAAGGATTGGAATGCTGGATGACCTTGATTGTTTTTTTCCATTTAAATCAGTAGTTATGCATTCGAGTCCGAACAATTAAAACTAAAAATAAATATCAAACGAGGGTAAAGTACATATAATCATGAGCGAATGAATGGTGAAAGTTTAAACGGAACAAAGAGAGAAACTAAAACGATCCGAGTCACATCTGACGTTCCTAGTATAATATTTCATTAAGTTTATCGCTCGCAAAACAGGCAGTATCGCACCTAGGAGAAATTGCGTCGGTTCAAGTTTTAACGTAGTCTCAATAAATCAATTTATAATAACGTCTGTTCCATATAGCCATGGATTACGTAACCATAAAGAGCCGAACCATAAATACGAGCTTTTTGGCTTGACTTGCTCTTTCCCACTATGCTCCACGGCCCCGCGATTTCTCGAAACGTTCGGATGGCGTTCTGCCCGGCAATGTTTTCCTCTCTCGGTGACCGTATGTCCAGGGAAATTGGTGCCATAAACTCTTATTATTTTTCTCGTCCTTTTCGATCGAACTTTTGGCAGGAGGGTGATGTGCCCCCTCACCTCTCCCCCCCCTCCTCCCCCACCAAGGAAGAGAGAAGCACAATGGAATATTCGAAGAGAGAGGAGGGTTGAGCCGGTGGGTGCAAGAGAGCGATAATCGGAATATTCTGGCAAGGACGAATCTTCGCCTAGGTGCGGCCATATACCAATAGCACCCATCTAGCGAGTCTTTTGATGTTTTCGCTACGGACGGAATGCGTCACATGTTTACGTAACGTTACTGACATGTAACACCTTCCTTTCTTCTAGCGAGTGTCGAGCACGCAAAAGAGAGTAATAAGCGAAGGAACTTCTAAAAGTTAAGTTTTTAGAGCCGAATCGTTTAATGAAACCCCAATCAGTGGATTATTATGTGACAGTCGGGGACTCAAAACCCGAGATGAAGGGCAAATTTTGAAAATAAATTCATGACTTTATTCCTCTAAATACAAAACTAATGAATGGACACGTAATACTATATTTCGTTTCATAAAACTTTTTCCCAAGGATTCTTTGTAAAGGCTTACTGACTATTTAAAGGTGTTAACTGTAGATATCATAGGAATATATTCAACAGATTATTATTTATATTAATTAATTAGCGCTTCTAGAATATTTCATATCTAACGGAGGAAATAGGAAAGGTCCAGAAAAACTCTAAGCATAAAATACGGGTATAAGTCATAGTTTGAAAAATCATCATTCATTGACATAAAATGCTTAGTTTCAAAGCACTTATTAAATAAGAAATCAACTTACGCCAATTATTTCTCTTCCGTTCGATATATTCAGACAGTTTATTACAAAATGTAGGTAATGGCAAACTTCTGCTGTTGCACAAAATATTTAGATAATTCTCGTTTTTCACACGTTGGTTATCAAGATGCATTGACGTTTTTCAACAATAGTTGTCCACTCACGCTAATTTGAGATCAATTTAACCCCAATTTATGCCATCTTCTAAAGAGCTTGCCGTAACGATTCCAGTGAAAAAAGACTAAACTTTAAGGTAAACCGTAGTCGCCCGCAGTTAATTTAATGTCAGCCTTGAACTGGCATGAGAATTCTAGAAATATCCAATCACTAAAGCGTTTATTTTAAAGATAGCGTAATTACGTTGATTTAAAATGACTAATTCGCGATTAATGAATATTTCCTAGCGAAAAGACACGTTTTACCCTAGAGTTGAAACTGATTTCCAATCAGAAAGTTTGGCATAGTTCCATACACCAAGAATTATTAATAACTAAGAACTGAAGTAACAAATGCGAAACGAACCTTAACACTGATCCTGAAGACATAATGCATAATTCCCAATAAACTATAACGATTGTTCTAAGAACTCACGGGTCGAATCAGTCTTTTGAAGGAAGGCGATAAACGCGGCGTATAATAACAATAAGAGAAAGTGTTGGGAAGGAACCTTCTAGAAAGAGGGGGCAAAAAAGGCGATCTTACCTGTGTAAACTTCGCCTGGAACATACTTATCAGGATTTCCGCTCACCCGGATACGAAAGCGCCCGTCCGCCGGAGTCCTGGGTGTGGACCTCGCCTCCTCCGGTTCCCTGTCGCACCGGCCGGCCCTCGCGGCGGCCACCGCTGTACACAGCAACACCAAACATATTGCCCTCCACGGGGAACACCATAACCTACCATCCGCCATCGCAGCGGTGGATTTTTTCTGTGGGAAGAACAGATGGAAATTATTAATATATTCTTCAAATCGTTTACTTATTAATAGTCAAATTTAGGAGATTTCCGCAGCATAGAGAAGCAAACCAGGGCAAATAAAATAAAACTGGACAGTTTCCATAATCCAAAACTACTTAACAGAAACGGAGGATTTGCATTATGTTTTAATTTTAAAAATACAGGAGTTTTTTTAGTTTTTCATGGGAAACGACCGACAGCAAAGGTCATTTGCGCCATTGAGGATGGTTGGGAAAGGAAGGTTGGAGAGAAAACCGGCGTCGGTATTAGCCTACTCTGGCCGAAAGAAGCCAAGGGCTCCGCAGTTTAACGTCCCATCCGACGGACGTCGTACTCACTCACTCAAAGTGCTCTCCACAAAGCACCTCAAGTAGGGATCGGGATACCTCTAAAAAATATAAGTCATCTTCAGGATTCGAACGCAGGCCCTCTCCGTGGGAATGTTGCACATTAGTCACCGCACCATCCCAATTCCCTAAGTATAGGATTCTTGGTAAAATTTTATCATACTTTTCACGCACCAACCAAACTTCGTTCCGATTCCTTTGAACAGGCTAGCTCATTGGAGAAAAATCCTTAAGTCCTATTAGGAAGTAATACCCCTTTCTGACACAAACAGTTGTTTTTAGATTTGAACAAAATACCTAGTCATACGATTCCAAATTAAGAATCGCAGGTGGGCATAGGATTTTTAGGTATACATTTTTCGTTGATATAAACCAAAATATAATTTGAGTTAAAATATCAAAATCTTGGGTTAAAATACCTTTTCAAATTAACTAACGCATTATGAAAAATTCATTCGATGACTTCGACACTTTTTCGAAGTTGATTCGTTGGCAACTAAATTATTACAAGCGCTAATTCCGATTCGGAGAAATTTATCAGGAAATAGTGGAAAGGAGTGAGTTACAGGTTACTCACTTCTTGCCAAGCGTCACATTTTGCGCAATGAATTATTTTTTGAAGAATCCGCTCAACGGTCTTTATTGCCCAAAAAACGTGACATTTAAAAATATATCTCGATGGGCTCACGGCGGAGTGAGCCCATCGAGACATTGTTGACTCCTTCGACAAGTGGGCTCAATATTTTTTTCGTAACTCTCCACATTCCATCTAAAATTCCTTTTGAGGCAACTTTCCTCGCAAATCTCTTCATTCGCTTTTTCTCTCATGGTGATGTTTTCGTCCATCAGTTTTTCTTCGCCGTTGCCTTACACAATTCTCTCTTTCCGGTTTACCTTCCAACAAACACACATGTACGATGTATGTAAACACGTATATACGATGTATATATTCATAGCCCAGGTATATATCGTATAATAATTTAATACGTAGTAATGGCTTGCGTGCATTCTTTCTTAAAAAATCTTTTTTATTATTGATAATGCGTACTACTATGAAGACACATTCTCTTAATTTCAAAGGAGTGATGATTTGAACTATTTTTAACATTTGACCCCTATTTATAATTAAAATTAATTTCGAACCATTAAAAACAATTGAGCATCATAAATAAATAAATCTTTAATTACTGATTAAGGTCTCCCATATCATAAGGAATATTTTGGAATGTCTCTGCATTCATCAATTAGGATTTGGTAACGCTCTGAAACTGCTTAAATTTGCATGCATTCGGTAGGCATGGATTCATGTGTTCAAAATGGATATCCCTCATCTATATTGCAATCAAGGGTAAGAGTTTTGTCACTGACTTTGGCGAAAGAATGGGATTTGAACCATTTTGAGTTAGCACCGCATTGAAAACAACTTGAGCGACGACATTTAAAATCCAACATCATCTGATATTGAATATGGCAAGAGTCGATACGATATTTGTGCATACGAAAGAAATTGTACGATGGCGTAAAAGAATTAAAATCGTGAGACTTGATGAATAAAGAATTGTCCATCATCAAGAGTAATTTACTTGATATAGGGTATTTTAGTTTCAGATATTTTGTCTTCTGAGAGAGCGTGTATTGCAGCGCCGAATACTAGAGGTTGTAATGTATTGATGTTTATGGTGGTCTTGGTTGACGAGGAAATATGACTTGCGCGAAATAAACCAAACCAGAAATAATGGAGGGAATGGGAGTGACGAAAATCTGCATACCCTCGGATCTCAGCAAAGAGAACACTCTCCGATCACATAAAGTGTCAGGAAAAACGGCAGAAAATATAGCATGGCGTAAAGATACTGCTCCCGACAAAAAAAACACCCACCAACTCCTTCCGCGCTCGTTTTTTTTAAAGCTAGGTACCTTACGTCATTTATCAGATTTTGCGTTCTGATGGGATACTTAATGGAATTTTAAACTTCATGAAATGCTCTAAAACATTGGTCTTATCAGACGATGCATTGATATACGCACAAAAATGTTGAATCTACTACACGTAACTCATTCAACAGAAAAAAGTTTCCATGACCCGGAGTTGAACCACGGAACTTTGCATTGCTGAGCCGATGACGTACCATTAGATAGCGGCGGATTAGATAGAGTAATAGTCATTCGAATGGAAATGAGAGTGGCGCATTCGGCAAATTAGAAGGAGGGGCTAAAGTTACACGTTAATTGGTGGATGACGTTTTTGGACGTGTAAGTGGCTTTCGAACGACTGGTTGGTATTGTAAAGGGGTGTGTGGGGTGGAGAAGAGGGTAGTACTTGCTGCGTGGATGGTACGTGAAGGGAACCTGCGTGAGAGTGGAGAGGGTGGTTGTGTTAAGGGTCTTGTGAATTTGATGAGGTCGCCTATGTAAGTACCAAAGTTAGGGAGTCGTTAGACTGACAGGGATTTGAGTGACCCGGCCACTTAGTTGTTCAATGGGAGCTATAACTCTTTTATAATTTGATTAATCCTGTGTGTATGTCAAGAAATTAACGCGTGGTTACAAAAAAAATCTTTATTGTTCATTTGGGATCTTGGAGCGTGATAGGAGAGTGCCATTGGATTTGTGAAATAATGCTTCCGCGCTTTCAATAAGATTATCCGCGATTTTTTCAGGCATCATGCACCGATGTGGTATATTACTTTACGGAGGAATTGCTACAACTTATTCGCCCCCCCACCCCAAGAATCTTTCAATTAACTGATCTGAAAATAACCTACATCAAATCTACTTTAGTCTGAAGAACTGCTTTCTCACAGTTTTAAAGAGATACGAGTAGATCGTAGATTGCTTAATTCCGTAATGGGATTTGAAAGACGGCAAAGATTTGTATATTCTTCCTATTCTCTGTCATAAATTCTTCCCTACATCTAAAATCTTATTCACCTAAAGATTTATTCTTCTGATGCCTCTACTACTACGTTTATTCTGGTCCGAAAAATTCCGAGATGATAAACTATTCCGCGTGCTCTAGTTAATGAACTCCTATTTTAATAGTTAACTTAGCATCTCTCTTTTTCAAAAACAGCCTTTATTTTGCTCACATTGATTCTCTTTGATTAAGGCACTTTTAAGAGGAAGCCACATCAATCAATTATCCCAAGAAAACATGGTGGACACAACTATTAGAATGCGTCCTGGTAATTGTGGGACTTAGGAAGGAGTATAGAAGAAAATCATGATGTATTTGTTGGTTTCCTTTGACTTCGAGAGGACGTTCGATAAAGTATACTGGATGAAATTAATGAATGTTTTGCAGAAAATAAGAATATAGTGAAGGGATAGGCGAATTATCTGCAACCTGTATATGTCTCAAACTGCTCAGGTGCGAGTGGCGGATAGAGAGTAAGAATTGGCAGTTTCAGAAAGAGGGATAACATAGGGGTATCCATTATCACCCGCTCTTTTCAACGTATACTAATGTAGAGAAAGAGGTCAAAGAGGCGCGAGAAGAATTGTAATAGCATTGAAAGTCTGTGATGAATTCATAAAAACAATTAGGTTTGCGAATGATACCGTTTTAGTTATCCACTCATCCAAGAGGTGACAATCATTGATGAGCGCATTAAAAAAGCAGTATAATAAGTATGGAGTAAGAATCAATGTACAGAAAACAAAGGCTATTAGGTTTTCAAAAAGAGTAAAGCTAAGTTAAACTTTAAATTAGGAGGGCAAACACTAGATCAGGTGGAACAGTTTGCTCATCTTGCATTTTGGACCGAGTTGTTCGAAGATTAATCGAAGTTCGAAGGAATCGACGATAGGGAATTTAAGTCAGGATGTCAACAAGAGACTCATAAACATTTTAATATGGAACGTGGTTTTGTTCTGAGCATCTCTGGGAAATGAACCTGGGCCCTCCTGTCAGTCAACGCTCCATTCCCAGGACTACGACGTCCCTTCAAAGTGTCCATCGGAGAACTCCTTGTTCCTTAGTTAGAGACAATGAAATTTTCATTTTTGTATAAAAAAAACTGTACCAGCAATATTTCTAGCTAACTTTTTACAAAATTTGAACTGAATCCAAAAAATTTGATAAAACTAAAAAAAAACTCACTTTTAAGGCCAATTGCCCTTTATGCTGGTTCTTTTACTCTTGATACAAATATTGAATAAAAAGTTTCGTTCTGCTCAGATTTATAGTTTTTGAATTATCGTAGTCATAAACTATTGAACACATACACACAGACGAACGCCATTGGGCAAATGGTCGAAGCGTGTTTTTGGGAACTTAAAATATATGCATATTTATCCTGAAGCCCCTAATTCGAATTTTTCACGAGACCATAAAATTTATCCAAACCCCCAGTATCCAATTTATGTATGAAGAAAGTGAAAAGCTTGACGCGACGTAACCCTTTGAAAAATTGAACCCGTCGCCTTTCTTCTCGGTTGAGTGATGCATATAATCACGCATGGTCACGAATCATAATGTATTGTACTTTCAACTGGGGTATTAATTCATCTGATAGGAAAGTGAATTATTTCATTTGAAAATCAATATTCGCTGATGTTCGAATACGGCATGAAATAAATCAAAAATAAGACGAAATAAAAAAATTAGAAATAAGAAGAATGTAACCAAACACCACAAAATAGTTGAATTGGGGATTAAAAATTTTAATTTCGACTTATGACCTTGATACCACCAATCGATTCATTCTTTCAAATCTATTAATTTCCCGATCAATAAAGGAGTCGTTAAAATAAAGAAATAAAGCAAGGTTTGAGAACGTTTCCGTGCCACAGAATAATGTCAAAAAAATTATTGGAGAATTTTGACGTACGTTTATTCGCACGAAAATCAATAATTAACATCTTAATTCCACTGAGTTCTTAATTCCTCCTTGAATTGGCAAACCTTTGCAGATACTTAATAACTTGATATTATTCAAGTTTATATTGAGAGTTCTGCAGAATAGAACATAGTAACCTTTCACATCGTTAGGAATAACTAAAAAATTGACATATTAGCCAATGTTGCCGTCAGTAAATTCTGCCCTGAATAAGAAAACGAGGTACGAATAGACAGTGCGCCTGTACAAAGAGCCAATTAGGAACCCCTCCTAGAATGTTCTCTAGCTCGTCTTAAGGCTACCGAATCGGATTCCGCGAGAGTCAAGAAATATTTCGCGCGTCTACTTAATATTAAAGAATTATTAAGTTAATTAAGTATGCTATATTATTCCAGCCTACGTTATTATGGACTCTTAGAATGGTTACGTGAATTTACTTTCCTAAAAAACGTAATACCACTCATTAAAGTCCGACTTTGTATCCATTGAAAAATCAAGGCATGGTAGGTATTTTAGGCATCCTAGTTTATATTCTCCATCAAGGTCTCATACGCACACAAAAATATCATTGAATCCAGACTAAATTGGCGTGCTCTTTGATGGTCTGAAAATTCTGTATTTTCCGCTAAAACAATTTCAAAAGAACACAACTTTTCGGAATACATTGCAGTATCACTCATTATTGAGATATGAGATACAGGCCCTTCTTAGCGACTTTCCAATTCAAATCATAGTGAAACGCTCTTACAATTGCAGAGCATAAGACAGGTAAATAGCTATTTTCGGCAATGTTCTCACAAAGACATTATAGCAAAGGGCCGAGAGTTATACTTATTTAATTGAAGGAGGCCGAAGCCTAATCAATTTCGTGCTTTCTCCATAGCTTCCAGGCGAGACGATGATGCGCTCACTCTAATCCGGAGCAGCAGGCGAAGTGACAACCCGCGTCGCAATAATAATCAAATGGTCTCCTACTGACGCGGAGTCGTCCTTGTGAGCGAGAAATCTCCCTTCCCACACCACGATTTTCATTTTGTAACATTGAAGCGGATGAGAGAATGTTTAATCGCGCAGTATGTATTATATATGCGACTTGTCGGAGAAATTCCTCGAAGTTCACGATAAATTTTCGGTTCCGAGCAAAAAGCAGCATCTATTTATCATCCTTAGAAAGACTAGATGGAAATTACGGCAAAAACAACGTTTGGGATCAAAAACAATAAACCATGCGTGAAATTAGCTCCCTAGGTTCCATAGGACCTACTTGTGTCATATGTCATCAAAAAATTATCTCTTCAAAGGTATCGTTCATCTATAATTAGGAAGATGAACTCTCATGAAGAAATGAACCAGCCGGTGTATAAAATAATATTTGATACGTACCTAAGAAAATAGAGCAGGTAGAACAGTTAACGTACCTCGGAAGTGTTTTGGACCAACACGGTCAAAGCACTGGGACGTTAGGAGAAGAATTGCGCTAGGCAAGGAGGCTTTCTTAAGGAGGAGGCAGTTGATGACGGGGACGTTGAGTAGGGAGGTTAGGAAAAGGCTCGTAAAAACTTTGATATGGAGCGTAGCTATGGACGGCGCGGAAACGTGGTCGCTGAAGTAGGAGGATAGACGTAGATTGGAGGCTTTTGAGATGTGGGTGGGGAGAAGAATGGAGAAGGTGAAATGGACCGAAAGGAAAACAAATGAGAAAGTACTGGAGATGGTGGGTGAGGAGAGGGGTTTGTTGAGAAAAATCCTATGGAGGCAGGAAAAATAGATGAAAGGCAGTGGGATGTTGAAGACGGTAATAGAGGGGAGAATGTTAGACAAACGAGGAAAGGGCAGGAACAGGATAGGGATGTTGGACGGGCTAAAGGGAGGAAAGAAGTACACGGAGATGAAGAGAGTACCTACCTTATGTAGAGTAGGTTGCTGAATTGAGTTTTGTTTGGAGTTACAAAATATTTATTTGATAGTTGTGTCCATCCAAAAATCGACCTTAACCGTTAGATTATCTAATAAACCTAAGAAAAATTGCTCTCCAAATTCTTTTCAGATGAATTATGCCTAAAAAATATCTTCAAAGAATACTGGACTCTTTAGGCTTGAATTGCTATTTCAAGCAGTGTATTCTGAGCTTTCTACATATGAAAACGGTCTTACTGAATTTATATCGTACCTTTAACTGCAATTATAAGTAGAAATGAATCACCATAGTGGCGGAAATACAGCTATAAACATCACATCGCACATAGCTCCCGGAAAATGTTGTTGTACATACATTTTCCACGCAATTGAAAATTCCTACTATTCCTGATAGACCAGCTAGACAGCCGGTACCATTCACACCGAGGGAGGCTCAATGCCCTACGATATCATTATTTTGCAGTTGTATATTATGTTCTTATTACCATATTTAATACTCAGTGCAGAAAAATGGTGATATCATTGAAATTAGCGCTAAATTAAACGATAATATTTAAATTTTAATACACCTTATGGGAAATTTCAATTGAATGTTTACGCACATGGTTTCTTCTGCATTTATCACAGTTAACACCAAAATCTCTAATTTATGCAAGGTGGTGTTGGCCTCTTAGTAGCATCAGTCTACTTTGAAATTCCCATTATGGTATATAACCTGTGAATGTACAATTTATTATTTTTCTCATCCGAGTGTCGACCTACACAAAAAACCTGTTATGATTAATGATGCCATTTTAAATATTTTTACAATGCATGTGCTCCAATTATAATAATTGAAGTAAAATCCATGGAATGCGGTGATTATTTCCGTTGAAAGATAAAAAAATTATGTAAAAAACTCAAATATTGGAAATTTCTATCATTAATCAAATGTCGGTTCTTTCACATTCGACCATAAAAGCTTCAATGTCAGTAATAACAAATACCTCCTAGTTATTGATACATAAAGTAAAGTAAGTAAATCTCAACAAATGTGGTAATCACAACCTCTATCCGTATATTTATCTTCAAAGTAAAGTAAAACCTTAGAGTCAATTGCCAATCTCAAGAAGCTGAAGGCCTTCATTGGTACATAATTGAAATGTATTACACTATAATGCCATAAGTTGCAAGATGAGTTTTGACGCATGAATAAATTTGGCATGACTAAAAACAGTAACTAGCGTGGGAAAGAATTGGGAACTAGAAACAACTTACAACGCGAAACTTCCCGTATTGTAAGAATTCAATATCTTTTCAATAATATCCCTGCGGTGCAAATATGACGTGACAGGGTAATTCACTCAATAAGATTTTTTTTAATTTCTTGAATTAGACGGAAGTTTGGAATCATTCATAAATTTTGTTACAATAAAAACTTATTCATTTTCTGAAATATTAAAGAAGCCTAAATTGTCAAGTATAACTTCTGATTAAAGTTATCAATCTTACGTCCTTCCGCATTCATCCCTTTTCCATTAATACTTCTCCAGTTTCTGTCCGAATAATTCGATCTCAGAGAGCTCGCTAAAGTCAAAGATGTCAAGTGGGACTGATTGGATGCCAAGCAGAAATACGACATAAGAGTTTTCGTCGGAGCACTGCCATTTTTAGGTATGTCATTGAGTCATTAACGTTTTAAAAAATCGGTCATAATTTCACTCAAATTCCCTCACATGAGTAGGCAAAATGAAAAAATAAAATTTTACGTCCTTTATGTAGCTATAGCTACGATCCGATACGATGCTCGTATTTAGTTGGCGTGATATCGCAGTGGATTTTGGAAAATAACCCATCTGATTTGGTGACATAATATTAGATGCTCTATCGCTTTGAAGAGGGCAGCACTTTTATGAGGCATTTCTCTCTTGCATCGACGTATTCTGATGGGTATCAAAATATTTTTTAATTATTTTCACAGTAAGCAAAATAAGAAAACAGAGCTTTAAAGCGGTATTATTTCGTGTCCTGATCCTCATCTGATACTGTACGTATAATGAGCAATTCATAACATCAAGTACTAATAAGCCACTCCCGTACCATCGACACTTAATGGAAATCAGTTATAACAAGAACATGCGAATCCGCCTTGAAGAAGCTTAACTTCTTGAGATAGCCTTCGAGGCGTAAAAATAAATTGGAAATATTTTACATTAGCTAATTTTCATTCATTATACCGAGATTGTCTCTGGGTCACATTGGATATGGTGTTCAGTAAAGAAATAAGCAAGGCCACAAGTAGAACCGCCAAATTTGACTGTAATTGCTAAGAAAAAAACAGTAAGGGCAATAGGTTTATCAAGGGAAGTAGAACTAGATCCCTACCGGTTGCAAAGGGGCAAGGCAAAATATAAGAGTCGCTAAACTTACTTCTGGTCCCGAGGATATCATCAAGGCCCTCAGCTATATCGAAAGAAAATGCCATTGGGACGAATATCTCCCACACTTACAAATTTGATTACTTTTACCACCTAAATCAAAAACGCAATTCAATTCCCGGCTGCAACAAAACGAATGCTGCACACCAAAATGTTCTCACATCTTGAACAAACCAAATTCATGACTTCCCTCAAATTTCATAAATAATGAAGTTGTCCTTTCGTCCCCTTCGCGGTGGTGGCAGGGAAATTTTGAAGACTCGGGGACGGGTCCAGGTTTTCTTACAGGGCGGGGCGGGGGTGGGGAGAAATGGGCTCGTGGTTTGTGCACGTGCGTATGTCAGCAAAGTCGCCAGGGATTATGCGTATGTCACCAATGCCATGCATCAAGGAGGAGGGCATGTCTTGAGGCGCTACTGACTTCCAAAGGAATTATATATTGAATCTTTATCAATGAGAATTAATTACACGTAGAGAAGTTGATTCACAGAGCATTTCAATAATTTTTTTAAAAATATTCCTCATCCTTATGTTGTTTTCGTGGTTGTGAAACATCACACACACATGTTAACAGCATAAATGTCTTGATTGGCATTAAGTAGAGCTCAAGGTAATAACAATTACGTTGAAACTCCGAACGAATATCTAGATTGAAAGGGGGAAGGAGGATTCCCTCTTTTCCCACGCACCCTTGGTTGCACTCCTGGTGCATGCGTGATCGTATATGCGTGATGTATATGTATAGGGGAATGCCTATGAGTGAATATGCGTGTAACTCCGTGCACCCAACCCTCAATCTCTGGAGAAAATTTTTCAGGAAATTTTATTCTTCAAACTTTAAATTCGTTATAAATTCGTTTTAAATTCGTTATAAAAATAAGAGTATACAAGTAAATATGAATATCGTCGATCAGTTACTAAAAATGCAATTCATAAATGAAGTATTGGTACTAGTCTCAGATCCATGAAAATTATTTCATATCTTATTTGATATTTATTTCAAATTTTAATTTAGCGCATACTAAATTCACTTTCGAAATAATCCGAAGATCGATACCATAGGAGAGAGAGACCTGAGCTGGCTCCAAGTACGTTTTGAGAGAATAACCTTGGATGAGAACTGTCGTCGTACAGCTACAAGTGCGGAGTATTGTGAAAAGGGGACCTCGTACCAAGTCCGCGGAATATTAAATTAACACCCAAAATATAGGAAATCTAGTTCTATCTGTTTTATAACAAATTTCCGATATTCTGACGCATACAAAAACCACCCAGATTTGAAGCTGCCGTCCAATGTCTTTACCTTCCGTATCCGACCATAATATATTAAAAAAGATTGAAATATTAAATGATTTCATCCCTTCTTTTGATTGATTTAAAAATGTTTACCAAATTATGTTCCCTGTACGTTACACTGTGCTCATATACACGGAGTAGCGTATGGCACACACCTAGTACTGGAGAAAGTTAAGAATAAAAGGAAAACAAATACATGTACGATACAATGCATTAAGTTAGCCTCCGCAACCTGAGAAATAGCGGAGGTGCAGATTTGCGTTCATCCCAACACCCATACACTCAGTCCATCGATTAGATATCGGACCACCCATGGAAATCGGAAAATTTTTCTGACCCTGGTCCCACATCTTCGTGGACGACTAAAGCCCTTCCAATTAGCATTGACTGCTTTGGTTCATGGCAACTCTCCAAGCTTGTGCTGCTTCCTGCCAATCTCTTTATTCCTCTGCAGCCCCTTGCTCCTCGTAACTCATTCTTTAGTATTATTCTCTTCGTGCCTTTGTATGTAATTCCTAAACTCCGCGCTTCCTCCAATTATAGACTCCCAACTTCACTATTGTTTGCACAACTTATTAGAAAAGACATGCGTGTGATTATTCTTTCCTCATTGAGCCATGGGAATACTCATTTATGTACAAGTATAACCAACCACAGTTATCAACCCCAAAGTTGGTACAGTAGTTGAGGGTAGAGGTCACCCCAATACTAAGCTCAACAGCGTGTGAAATCCTCACATCAGGGTAAGGGGATTCGGTTGGCTTCCTTTCCATATGCCGCCTGTGATTTCCCAGAAATATCTCATACCCGAAGAATCGCACAGATTAAGTGAAACTAAGGGTCCCCAGGGCGTCCATGGGAATCGAACTCGGGCCCTCTGGTCAGTAGTTCAATTTTCTACCCACTGAACTACTACGGCCCTTTTAATATGAAAATAGCGTAATCAAAAGCATCATTTTGGTCCTTTCCATAAACATTCCAGAATAAATGTAATAATTTATCAACATAAAAAAACTCCAAAATCCATGAACATTATAAAAAATGTAGAAAATGATATAAAAAGAAAAACAAGTTTAAAAAATACAATAGTGAGGACATGTTCACTCAAGTGAACATTGGGCAAAACGAAAATTTCGATTTTGGCACTAATGTAAATTAAGAAATACACAAAAATGGGCTAGAAAATCAAACGAAATATCGTTAACATTTAGTTTTAGCCGGATCTATTCAATAAAAAAACCCATTCATTACCGATCACACTTCCCTGAGAAGTAATAGATTCGATCTTTCAGCCTGCGAATTCGTCGGTATCGCATGCATACATGTATTAAATTTCAGGAAAGAAAACCATTTTAAATTCCAAGAAACTGTGGGAGAAGCCGCGAAAATAACTTTTAACGGAGTCATCCGCTAAATACATTTAGCGGATGATTTTTACACTCTGATTAAGATGTTAGGCGAATGATTTTTACACTCTGAAATCGTTGCATTGTAAAACCATTTTAATTAATTTCCATGATATCAATTGCTCCCTTAAAACCATGGTCGATTCGATATTCGATTTTAAATAAAGCCCTGCCATCTTTTCATTAACTTTTTCGCCCTTCGTGAGTAATGTCATATGAGTATCTATCACTAACTATGTCTGGGTATATTTTAATATATATATACCTACGGAAACGTTGCATGAAAAATAATATGTATGAATACTTAATATTTTGCTTAATGTTGTAATCCTAAAACAAGAAATGATAATAATCTTGCAACTTAAATGAAAGTAAAAGTTAATTTACAGAGAACACGATGTTTTGAATTTGCGTTAAGTTAAAGTACATTTACCTGAATATGAGGTAGTTAAGTTAATAGAATAACACTTTCTCTAAAATTCCGCTTCACACAGACTAAGATGGGGGAGGCCACTCCCTCCGTCTCCACGGATCCGTCACTGAGGGGATGCATATTATCCATTTATTACGCCAGGATTCACACATTAATAATTTATGGATGAGAAGTGACCATTACTGGCCGCCGAATTAAATAGTCACATGAAGGTACGCTTATACGTACACGTATAGAAAGGTTTCCAAACACAGTATGTAACTTGCCCTTGCTCAATTATCTTATATTTTTGATACTTCCAATAATATATCGTACTGCTAAAAAGAGAATTAGAACTAATTTCAAAAAATTTTAAATTTGATCCATTATTTCTTAACTCTAATCTTCCAACCATTCGCCTACCAAAGAAAGTTTCTTCCTCTCTTCATGGTCCAACGCTCATGTTTTTTTTCATGCACCGACCGAAAATAGTTTTCGCCGTGCCTTTTTTTATGTCACGCTCCCTCATTTTGTAGGCACCCGTGGGTTTCCATTCAAATTTTGCACTGCCCAACTTAAAACTCGTAGTCTGCATTACCGAAGAACGAAATGGATCAACCAGCCATGAAAGTGAAAAAGACTTGTAAACAGTTATTCATTCTTTCCATCTCTCAGATAACTTCTTTCATCTCATGCAGTGAAATTCGTGCACACCGAAGCACACGGAAAGGCAGCCACTCTTCCCACTATCCCGCCTAACAGATAACCAAAACGAAAGGATGGCCACCCCTTGTCTATTCTCCTCCGCGCTCACTCGTACTACCTTTCCTTCCTCAAGGGATAGTGGTTTAGCCGCCCTTCTGGAAGTTATTCTCGTCCACACTTCAACTTCCCTGTCTATCGCGCCTCCCTTCAAACCCCCTGCTTCCCTATCACTCCGACTCGGATCGTTTCGCCAGTGCCCTCACCAAAGAAGAAAAAGCACGGAGAAATCATTTATCCATTGCATTCCGTTCCTCGCTTAGTTCGAGTCTTTCCAAAACGTGCGAATAAACGAGTTCACTTCGAAGTTCCGGCAAAATTATTCATAATTCACAGCGAACGTCATGAAATAATCGTAAGAATCATCTAACATAAAGAAATTGCGAACGATCTACTGAGTAATAAAAAGTTGCGGGTGGTCATGCGCAAAAGAAGATAATAGAACGCTTGATGCCGACTTATACGTCAACATTTGGCATTAAGGTTATCAAGGGTTAAGCGGAACTACGACACAAAAAGAATCGTGACACGATGCAACAGTTTTAAGAGCTAGTCTTTGCATTAATGTGCATGTCTGTAATAGTTATCATTTTTTAAATACTTTCTTTTAGGATATTATTACATTCTGAATCCAGCTACATAAGTAATATATAATACCAACTATTCTTAAAACTAACTACGAGGTATTTGGTATTCACGTGAAGATGAAGGTTCAGGAACTAATATAATAATAAATTTCGCTATATCTTATTAAATACTTAGGCGATAAACGGAGATAAAATTGGTGATTGTGAACTGAATATTTCAATTCACCTCAAAATTTGGCGCGAAAGTCAGATGAGTAGCTATGGAATTGACGCGAGCCTTATGAATCTTGTTGTGTGGCACAGTTATAGTTATAACTGGCCCTATTATTGCAGTTATACAGTGATATTAGTTTGTTTTTCAATAATTGTTTTGAGAAACAAATGTGAAAAAGTTTAATAGATATTAGTCATTCAAGAGAAACGGATATTAGCCATTTGGGATGTGTGCGTGGAGATGACTTTTTTAATCATTCAATAATTACAAATTCAAAGAAAGAGAAAAGAATTAAAGCAAGACAATGTTCCTTTGAACTTCCTTTTCTTTTCTAGTACCCTAATTTCACTCCAAAGGCAAAATAATGGAGTTTGGCGTTATCGCAAGGCAAAGTACCTACGTTTATAACACCGGCAAAACAATGTATTAACCTGTCAGCAACATCACCAAATGTGCCCCAATAAAGAAATGTTCGACATATTTATTGCCTTTGATGGCTATTCGCTCGTTTATCAAACCGTTGGGGTCTTCACTTATAATTTCCACGACATGACGGAAGAAAAAATTGCAAAAGACTTTGCAGAATAATAATATAGTGTATTAACACACAGCATCATTGGTCGAATAGTATTCCCCTGATAATGACACATAGGCACTGAAATATATTTACATACCTTTTCGACAACCAAAATCTTCGCGGTAGTTTCACTACACTCAGAAGGAACTTCAATTGCGTCTACGTAACTGTTCGACACCACGGTAACTGGTTTAAAACGCTCGTGCTCTCTGAGAAAAGGGAGTGTTAGTTCTTCCTTTCCTTGCCTGATGGCAGCACCATCCAATTGATGCTAGCGCTTCAACCGAAAAGTTTGCAATCAACTTCATTCATATTTTCTTAGATCAATAAGAACAAATTCATACATCACTTAGGTGAGCTTTGAATTTGCAATACGATTTATTGGTAATTTGCATAAACCCCAAATATACGTAGATTTATTTGATTTTTTCTGTCACTGATTACAAGAATGGTTTTTCAAAACATGAAAGTAGAATAATAGCGTACTCCGCAGTCAGACTGGAATGATGTTGGCGAAGTTGATATTTTCAGTCGATTAATGTGGAAATTCAATTAAAGATAACTAAAATTTTGACTAAAATCTTACAGCAAAGGCAATAAACTTCAATGCTTATGCCATTGACCTCGTCAAGAACACATTCAATAAGCGTGCATTTTAAGTCAAGAATGCAATATAAACGCATAGAAAAAAAGCTGAAAGAATTGTGAACATTATCTCCATCCTGTGCACCCGGCATTGTCACTGAATTCAATATCAAATGCTCCTTATCACCGTAATGTTATCAACGTTTGTAGCGCAAAGATGGATTTGACGTGAGCCATTCAAATTGTTTGTATTGTAAATCATAAATTAGTATGCACAATGTTTGGCAGTTAAAATTACATCATTATCCATTAGGCCAGTCATTATCCATCAGCTTCATTAGTCCAGTTTGTAATTCGGCTTGATTTAAGTCCTGCCGCATCTAGCTGGATTCTACTGGCTATGGCCAACTGCAATTTGTGTGATGATAACGTTTTCTGAGGTCTACATTGGCAACACAAGGTGTAGAAATTCCATATCAATTTTTTTAGTATTTTATAAAAGCATGGGAGACGCATTTTTACCTCTCACTTGTGTACTGATTCCACTTCCCTCCTTTTCAGTGCTTTTTCTTGATAAGACATTTCTTAAACTCCTATATTCCTTCAAAATACTCCCCAAAAATTTAATTCATATTGAGTCAATGCTCTCCAGCTCTAACATTGAATATTTTTTGGCTTCATATGATTATTTTTCATCCGAATGATGAGCCCATACATCCCACATTAATCCTGTGACATACGCAACCCTAACTGCAATGCCTTGGCTGAACCGAGGCCTTATCATGAATATAAGCGATTTATCACCTAAACCTATAAAAATAAGTAAGCTTCCCGTCTGCTTTCATTTCAGGTCCCATGCCTCTTAAGATTCCCTCTGAATATATATTGAAAACATGTTAGCAGGCAGTCTTCTAAAACCCCTAATTATGAATATCAGGGAAAGTACTTGCCAATAATGTTGTTAGGGCCAAAAGAGTACATACGCCCTTCAATGGCATTAAGCTAATGGGGCTAAGGCAAAGTACTTCAAGCTACAGCAAAATGTTTCTCATTCCAGAACAATACCACTATGGTATCCATTGCCCCTATGCACCACACTGTTTCAAGGAGAACTGCATGACCAAAAGTTTGTGTGGAATATATTTTCATGAATAAACCATCAACTCTCTCCAAACATGAATCTAATACCTCAATATTTTAACTAATCTTTCATGACGTTATCAAGCCAGGAATTCTTTGTGTACTGGCATTAAACTCTATTTTTCACAAATGTAGCTCCACCATTTATTTTCTTATCCTTCATGCTTGTGTACACTGCCTACTGCACTACAGGTAATGTTCTCTCCTGAGGACTACAGAACATAATTAATGTATGTACACTAATGCATTTGAGGATTTACACAAATGCAGATTAAACCTTGGGTCTTTGACTAGAGCCTGATGAGCTAATATGATATGCTGTTAATAACCTCTAAAAGAATAATTTCCCAAGGTTTTGTGCCTGAAGACAAATGCATGGGAGAGCAAACAGGAAGAGAAAAGGAGAAAGAATTAGAAAAATCTATGGAGGGAAAGGAAACAATAAGTGAGGAATAGGCATAGCTACAATCCACTGAAAGAGCAGAATGATGAAATTTTGAATATTACTCATAGATTAACTCCATAGTTGCAGCCTCAACTTTGTGGAAGTTCATTTTAATAAATGAAAAAGAAAAACTTTGTTCCAATCCACCACTTTTTTACAGGTACGACTAGTTTCGACGCTACGGCATCATCCTCAGGTACCCGAGGCAGTAATTTATTGCTACAATTTGGGTTGATTTCACATTCATCCACTCTTGACATTTTCATTGATTTATTTTTATGCCAAAAAAAGTTTCCTGGGTACCATTTTAAGCAAAAATAGAATATATACGACCAATAGCTATTGAAGAATGAGACAAAAATGCATGTGAATTAAGAATAGATCAACTACAAGCATAGAAAGGGTATGATAACATAATGTTATACTTTCTAATGAATGATATCTGCCTGCTAACCATAACCTAACATTATATAGTTTTAAAATTCTCTTTCTTTAGAAATATCTGTAAATAAAATTTCTGCTATCATTCCAACTCTTATTATGATCTCCTCTACTGGGTATATATTAGCTACACACACTATAAATCCAAATATATAATCATGAGGTTTTATTAATTTTTCATGTCATGTAGCCTCATCTATACTCTTGCATGATCTATGATATTAACCAAAATTAAATCTTTACATGTTAAGCTGCTTTAATCAGACCTTCAAAAGAATGATATTTTTTTCAAGCCAATTTTATTTCACATTTAAATAATCCTTAAGTTAAAATCATGAACAGTAATAAACATAATTCATCATGATGAAGTCAGAACTCTAATCACTCCAATTACATGTATTGCACTTTAAATAAAACAAAAAGAAAGGAGTGTACAGCCATATTTTGTTCAAAATTTACAATGTTATGTTGAAACTGATACTAAGAAAATTATCATGTTTGCCACTTTCTTGTAATATCTTCCATTAGGTTCCACATGTGCTGTAAGAAATGGGCCTCTTTGGATATTTTATTTCCATGTGAAAGTCATTTTAGTTTTATGAGAGGAATGTAATGGATGAATTAATTTAATTTATGCACACAAAGATGTATGTATCTATTTAACAAATTATTAGATAACACATTTCTTTATTATAAAATGTACTGGACATGGCCAGTGGCATAATCTAATAAAAGTAATATTTACAAGGAGAAAGATAAATTGCAATCAATCAGCTATGAGAAAAACATACATGTTTACACAGGAAAATCTAGACATGAAATATAAGTACTCTAAATCCCAGAGTAAAGTTCTACTTAGGCTGCGATTTCAACTAAAAGCTACAGGAGATACTTGAATATTGATAAGTTTTGATTTTATTTGGACTATCAAACAACCAACTATCATACTTTTTTGTTCCAAATTACAATTTTGACTGAAGTGAGCATGTCAAAGAATTTCTGTTATATCATACCAACCCCTGCAATCATTTCAAAAGTTAGTTTGATAGCTAATGGTTCACCAAATATTAAACACAATAGCACACAAAATTCACACTTTAGAGTAGGGTGCAGTCCCTTTCCCTGTGCTGCCTGCAGTTACCCAAGAAGATTTGGTACCCAGAAAATCATGAGGCTTGGGTGAAGCTGATGGTCCCCAGAGGTGTCACCCAGAAGTAAACCTAGTCCCTCAAGACAGTTGCTCAGCACTTTGACCACTGGACTTACAGCCTTTTTACCAAACATATATTTTCTTTGATAAAAAATAGTGGAGAGTACTATTAAATATTTCTCAGATCAAACATTTAATAACTAAGGTTAGTTTGCACAATTTTTCTTATTAAGTGGTAAAAAATAAACTCTTTCAAAATAGGTTTAAAAAGTGCTTCTTTATTGCTTGAACTTCAAAATTTTCTTATGCTCTTTTATACCTTTCTTAAATACCACATTTTTCAATTTCTAAATATTCTCTGAAACCACTAGATTTCTTGATAAGCGAATAGTTTTCTGTTTCTAGGAATGATCATCTGACAATGATTAACAATTATAATTGCTCCTAAAAACAACAAGAACTCATAACAAGCATTCATATTCCCAAAAATGTTTCAAAGAACTATTTATGGCAAACAGAAATTCTAGCTCACACACTTCTCAGAATAAATAATCTTTCAAAGAATTAATTCGCTCTTGCTAGTCCTAATATACTGTAAGCTACACTTTACACAAAGTATTAAATTTTTCTGTTTCCCATTCTTTATTTGTCAGAAAATCAATACTGGCTCTTTAACAATGCAACTCCACTGAAGATTTTCATAATTAGAAGTGAATTTTGTTTTATATTTCCCGTTCGAAATTGGGAAACTAATGTAATGTCTAACTAGAATGGCTCTATTACAAAAGTTCTTGTTTGAAATTACCATTTAAATCACCATGATGTATGGTTAACGAGATATGCTGCCACTAGGAGGAAAAATCATATTTGACAGCATATGAAATGCAACAGCATATAAGATGAACCCTCATTTCAGTAGGGTGCACACAAGAAAGAAGTTTTAACATTCATCTCAAAAGTACCAGTACTTTATTAGGGTAATTCTTTTAAAATGAATGATTCCACTCAGTAAGAAGAGCACGATGAACTATAGAACTATTTGGTAAACACATTAAGCCAGCAAGCTTGGACATGAAAAGAGAATATAATGCAGATGAGGATACATGTAAGCACACTAGATGGCAATATAGAAAGGAAATTGAAATCAAGTAATACTGAGGGGGTTAATAATATTCCCATGGAACTATTTAAGGGTTAAGAAAACATTGGAAGAAGAGTTTTTATGGACTAATTCATAGTATTTCATAGTACGAGTATTGTATTTGTGAGGAAGGAATTTGGCTGGAAGATTTTGTCAGATCAGTGTTAGTTCCCATGTCAAAAAAAAGAAAGGTAGCCTTATGTGAGGCATACACAACAGTAAGTATGATTTCACATGTAGTTGGTTCTCAGGATCATCAATATGAGAATGGAGAAGACGGCATATTAGGGGATGATCAGTTTAGGTTCAGAAAGGGGAGAGGCACATATGATGTCATAGCAGTAATGAGGTCACTAATAGAAAGGAACATAGAATACGATCAGAATGTATTTGTTTGTTTTCTAGATTGCAAGAAGGCAGTCAATAGAGTGAATGAAGTAGATTTAATGAATGTATAGCAGAAAAAGGAGTATATTGGAGGGATTAGAGATCCACAACCTGCACATGACTCACACTGCTTAGGTGCAAGTGGTGGATGGAGAGTAAGGATAGGCAGTGGAGGAAGACAGGTAAGACAGAGGTGTCCATTATCGCTTGTACTTTTCAATATATATGTGCAGGAAACAGTTAAAGAGGCATGGAAAGAATTGGAGATAGGAATGAAAGTTGGTTGGGAATACATAAAATCAGGTAGGTTTGCAGATGATCAAGTATTTTCTTACCAGTCAGCCAAGTATTACTGTAAATAAAACAAAAGTTGTCTAATTTTCAGGAATGAGAAAAGTTAAGTTAAATATTAAAATAGGAGCTCATAAACTTAAGCAGAAGGACATTTACATATCTTGGTAGCATTTTGGATCAAAGTAGTCATAGCAGTGGGGACATAAGGAGAAGAATTGTGTGAGGCAAAGAAGAGTTCGCAAGAAGTATGGAATTGATGACGGAGACTTTGAGAAAGGATGTCAAGAAAACACTCATTAAAACTTTGATATGGATTGTGGTTTTGCACAGTGCATAGACATTGAAGCAAGATAATAGGTATACATTGGAGGTTTTGGAGATGTGGTTTTGGAGAAGGATAGAAAAACAGAAGTGGACTGACAGGAAAGCAAACAAGGAAGTGGAGCATAATGAGGAAGAGAGAGGATTTTGGGAGAAATCTGAAGGAGACAGGAAAGATGGATACAAAGCATATTGATTAGCAGTGGGATATTGAAGACTGTGATAAAGGGGAGAATTTTAAGCCAGTGAAGAAGAGGTAGGAATAGGATAGGGATGTTGAATGGAATGAAATATATACATGGCATTAAAGAGGAGCTTATTGCAATATTGGATGTCTGCTTTAGTTTTGCTTGGAGAGTTAGGGAAATGTATTGTGGTACCCTTGTACAGACTGTGTCCATCCAAACTCTAACAACCGGTTTACAGAGAGGGTGTGTTTATCACATGGTCTGATGTTTGAGGAACTTTTTTGACAAAGTTGGCCATAGGTACTCATCAGGAAATAAATATAAATACAGAGGCATTTAAATAAAATGATCATATATGTTCACCAACCTTTTCCTTAGTACTCATAATTCATTAACACACATATTTTTTGCATTAATAAAATAAATATGTGGGCCCATCATCTTATATTCTTTCCACTTCTCATCACACAATGCAGGAATGACTGAATGTCTATTAAACATGCAGTATCGAGTACACTAAGAAAATAACTAATTAGACATTATCTGAGACAAAGTGGGTAGGAGTATGATAAAAGGAAGCCCCTATAAGAAAGGCTAAGGGAAAAATGTAAAGACTTTAGACTGAAATATTCATTAGCCAAGCAGCAAAAATTTTAAAAAATTGAAAAATTACTCCATACATACTCCTCATTGGGTTACTAATTGTGAATATAATGCAAAAATATCAAGCAAGTGGAAGAAAAAGGATTACCAGGGAGACAGTGTTGAGGAAGAGATTTCAGGAGAGAATTCCCATCTTAATCTACTCAATACACAGTTTTATTATTCTTAACCTGGTGTTGGACACTTGTCCTACTCTTCCTTCTATGCTAACACCATCATCCTTAATTCAGTATTAATTTTGAATTACAGAATAAGGACAAAATATATATCAAGTCAGATAAATACGGGCTGTACCTGTATATATAGATGCACAATAATTAGATGAATATGAATCTTGACCTTATGTATATAGATGCACAATAATTAGTCTATTTTTCATTAGAAAAGGAGTAAAACAGAATTGAATACCCTTAATAGATAAAAGAGAGGGATAAACAATAAAAAAATTACGAGAACATTAGAAAATCACTATATGGAGTATGATGTTTAAGTCAAACCTCAAATTTATGTTTTGGAGGTAACTCATGAAAAATATTTGTAAAAAGCAAGGTTTGTATAAAATTGAGGCATAAGGACGAAATATTTTAATTGTATTAATATTGTTAATTAAATTAAATATCTCAGCAGATTACAATAAAATAAATAATATTAACATCAATAACTTGTTCATACAAACAAGTGCAACAAACAAATCATTGCACCAAAACAAATGTAATTATAACTATTTACCAAGAAGTCAGAAATCCATTTAATTGAAATTTAATCATTAAATGAAGATAAAGGGGCAATATTCCATCATCAACTTTTTTTTACTGCCACCAATGGTATCCACCAGTAGTGTGCATTGGACACTTAACAGTCCACAGATGTCACTCTGCCCTTACATTCAAAGCCAGAGAAGAATCCAAAGGATGAGGTGGAAATTTACCTCTAGATTACAATGGGCCATTAATGAATTAAATGAATTTACAATCATCTTGATTGAACTCGCAGAAAATGTTAAGGAAGACAAATAGTATTCATATTCACCAAATAAATTTGAAGAGTTATTTTTAAAACTTAAGTAAGCAAAAATGAATTACTAACGTACTAATATGTATAAAGGTACAGTATGCCCTATCCATATTGAAAAGCTATTTAAAAGCATTTTTGAATTGAGTTCATAAATTTTCATTTTTCTTGGGGTAATTATTTAACACGAGCATTTCAATACAATGTATCTTAACTCAATTTAAAAAAAACTAGAGATGATGGTTCTGAAGAAATCATCAGAAGAAACATTTAGTATTACAGATACATTCATTGATGCCCTCTCTGAAGTTTACTTTCTTCTATCTTCAATCACCTCATTCATTTTAGTAGCCTTTGCAGATAACCATCCCAATAAGTTTCTTACCATTCTAACTGACAACCAGAAAGTTTGCCAAATTTATTCCTGAATTGCTTAATGTTAAAATCTTAAAAGATGAGGCAAAAAGATTGCCTATTAAAATATCAATTAGCTGAATTCCATGGATGAAAGCACATTATAAAAATTCAGTCAAGGTGCACATATGTGTTCAAATACAGGCATTTCACAATAAGATGAATTAAACATTTACATTAAGAATGTTGTTTCATTTATATTTACACATAATGACAATTTCCTTCATTACATACCATTTCACATGCATCTCCAAATATGACAAGCGCTTCATTATTTCCAACTTTAACCAAGAGATATATCAATGATATGCATATAACTAATAATAATTTTCTTAGTAACAATACAATATTCTCACTGCATTAATTTTATGAACTTAGGCTGCTGTTTAAATATCAATAATTCACTAGAAAGACTGATTTAAAGAAAATTTTGTTTCTTTTGAAAATCTATTGGAAACTATATCCATCCACAACACTGGCTATATCTAAAGTTTAACAAAGATGACCTACGATTATATCCAGTAACCTTGCAGCATGCATACATTCTCAATCCACAGAAAAATATGCAAATGAACCTCACTGAACAAGCATATCCACTAGCCTTCGTTGATTCATACCAGTAATTCTCCAAAAACATTTTGTAGCAGCAATGTACATTTAAGCAATATCAGTAACCACCAGAAGTAACATTTTTTGTTAACATTCACTAGTGATCACATTTTCTTTTGTGTATACCTATCCATTTCCTCCATTATATTAAATTATTACTTTTTTTTAAATCAATTTAAATGCAAATTCTGTATCTGCACAAAACCCCAGTTATTTGGCATGATCACACATGTGACAGACAGCTGCATTGAAAGTTTTTTTTTTTTTTTAAGGATAGACACACATCAATCTGGTCAAGTTTACATGCGCCCTACAAAAACTCAGCATCACAATGAGGAATAGGATTTTTGCATTTCTGAATCATTAACTTGTCAGTATGAGCAAAGTTCATCTGATTATATTGAAGACTAAAGGCCTGAAGAGCAATATACACCATGAGATTAAGAAATTTAACCACACCATCGCCCCATCTATCTTGAACCGAAAATTGAAGTGATAATTTAAGAATGGTTAGCCATTAAAAATCATCATACTGCAAAGTCACCCCAGCAAGATTTGAGTTTTTAACTTCTACCAGTACATCACAATACCTCAACAAACATTTCACGCAAATGTGGAAAAAATAGCTACAATATTTTGAGATTGAATAATATTATGATTTAGCAAAAATTTTATTCATTTAAATATCAACTTTGAGGTCAAAGAATGGCCTTGGTACACTATCATGGGGTTAACATTTTAGCCTCGAGTGGTGCCAAATATGGATACAAAGGTTGTACAGAACAAGGTGGAGATGTGCTACCATTGCACGTACATATCACACTAAGGAATTCGTAGTGCTATCTACTGTATAAACATACTGAGGTTGATGTGTCATGCCACAAACATTTAGGTGAAAATGGATTCTGTAGAAAATATGAGCTGACTGGTAGGATACAGCAAGAAACTAATAACCCTCATGTCTGAGGAATGCCAAGCATCTTTAACGCTAAGAACAAATGTGCCCATAAATATATCACATTCTGTAGAAGGAATAATTTACAGTGTAACTTTTCATTATATGTACTATTAACAGTTGATTAGTTTCCATATATCACCATCAATGGTGGTGTATATATGACAGCTTTTACTTATAGTACCTTTGAGAGTCAAATTAAGTTTTATATCTAGGGTTTCCTGGGCAGTTTGATCAATTGCTAACTAAACTAAGAATTTTTATTAGAAGAAAATCAGCTTTAGTCAAAATAGCACTGGAAAAGAGAATTGATGACAAGTACATTTATCAAAGGCAAAAGAAAAGAGTCAAACAACTTCACTTTCCAGTAACTTTCTCATCAATATAAAAGTTGAAATCTAAAAGAAATAAGTTTTCATCTTGGTTCCTCAAGCCTAATTTTACCTTTATGTGACCAAGTTGAATTATGTCCTTGTTGGATGGCATTGCAAATAAAAATCAAATAATTTCAACCAGTCCATTAATTGATATAAATCGGTAAATTATAGGTATAAATAAAATGGCTATACTACTATAAATGTATCATGTTACTAATGACAGTGATACATTAATTCCAGTGGTGTACAGTCAAATGAAGCAATTCTTCACAAATTTCATGAAAATTACTGTAATCTGAAGAGATTTCATACTTTATGTATGCGATGATGGATTAGCAAGCCAAATTGCATGAGATATTAGAGCTTCATATTCAGTGGCAATGTAAGATGATAATTACATATTCTCTATTATGAAATACTAACATTAAAAAATAGACACAACTGTTTTCAGCAATAAAATAATGCTAAGCCTAGATTCTAGGAACTTTAATTACAGTTGCATCTATTAGCCATGATGGCATACTAGTTGGATAACAATTTATGAAGCAGAGAATATCCATTGTCTAACTATTTGTGAGAGCAAGTCCCACAAGTTAGTCACAACATCAATTGTCTCATCAGTGGTTCACCTGTTTATCCACCCAAATTATGCCCATATTGCTTGAAGCCACTGAAACAACTTCAGGGAGCATTTACTTATATAATCAGTTGCTGGGATGAAGTTGCTTGTATTTAATGAGAGGAAAACTAATGCCATGTATGGTAACAAAAGGTGTGAAAATGTTTTCCTGGATAATTCAGGGATTGTTCCATAAGCCATTTTCTGCATGGGTTTTGGTTAAATACATATTTATACTATCCTGATTCTGTACTTGTCAAATAGAGCAAACTATTTTTAAATCTGCAAAAAAATGTTAGCACAGGAGAAATATTTTCAAATTTTCATAAAATGCTTTACTTTTACCATCTCCCGAATAAATAAAAATATTTTTCAGTTTATTATATGCTTACTCAATCAAAGTACATGGGTGGCTTGAAAAGTCATTTCAAAAAATAAAACTAATTAACTTTTTAGAATAAACATTTTCATTTTCTAACCTAAGTCTCCTTTCAATCTCATATATTTTGTCCAATGCTCCAGTTTTTTTTATCACTTCCAGGTAATGCAATTGTTCAAACTCTGCAATAGGGGCACTTGTTTCTATAATAGCCTCCCAGTTGGAATTAGGTAAATCTCCTTCCCACTAGCTATTTCTTTAAATTAGATAACAGATATACTCCAGGAGAACCACATCTAGAGAAATAATGTGGATGGGGAACGAGTTGGAATTTTAATTTCATCGGTGATGTACATACAACCACAGAGTGAGTTGGTGCGACGGAAAAGGGATTTTTTTGCCATTCATGGGTATTTTTCTTGCAGCTGTTTTCAAATGGTCCCATAACAACACAGAGTACTCTCCTGCAATAGTTTGACACTTTTCCATTTAGCCAATTGAGATTTTGTCCAAATCCAAAAAAATAATTGGACTCCTTCCCAGCAGAAAGAATAGTCTTTGCATTCTTTGGTGGATATTCCCTGCTAGCAACCCACTGCTTGGACTGTTTCTTGTTTTCAGGTGTGTTGTGATGAACCCATGCTTTGCCCACAATGATGAAATAATGCCTAAAGCCCTGTGGATTTCACTGGGAGAGCTGTTAACTAATTTTAGAACACGTCACACAATTTTGTTTTTGGTCAAATATGGATTATCATGGCACCCATCTTGTAGATAACTTTTCCACATCCAAATTTTTATAAAAAATACTATGTAACCATTCACACAATATCCCTAAAGCATTTGCAACCTCACACACTTTCACTGTTTAACTATCCAAAAAATATTTGAAACCACTCATAAAAAATTGTAATCTAAGGTGCAGTTTCACCATAATAATCAATTTTCTCTTTAGTATCCTGGGGTCTTCCATAAAATGTTTTATCACCACATAACCAACTCTTCACCAATTTTTGGAAATCACTTGATTTAATCAATACAAACAAACATTACACACAAGAGTAATGCACCAATCTGGTTGAAACTTGGTGGGTCCCATCCAAAATGCCATTTCTTGAAAATAACATCAATATGCACTAGTGAAGCCTTCTCTCAGACTTTCCATGGACTTCTCAAACTACCCTGGTAAATACTGATTTTTTTCCAGCTACATATGAGATGTGCACTTTAATCATAGTGACCTTTATATGTAATGTGGCCTATGTATTATGTAAAAATTATGAAAACCAGGTAGTTATACACTGGTGTAATTCCAGGGAGACATTTTACTGGTGGTACATCTCTGTTGTTGTTTAAAATTCATTTCAGACACCAGGGGAAGGGTGTGGCTTGAGGAGCAATAGGTAGTCGTTGAGAGAGAAGATAGCGCACTGTAAATAAATATGCCATAATATACTGATGCTTAGGGTGAAACTGGAAAGAAAGAAAAGTGGACAGTAACAGAAAAGAGTAGGAAGGGAGGCCTCCTTCCTTGCAGAACAGAGAAGGGAAACTATTGGTAATTTTGAGGCAGGAGTTGTGGTTCTATCGCCTCTCAAGCAGGCCTCACTTGCCCCTTCCAATTCTCTTTTCCTTCTCACCTGATACTAAGAGGGGTTCCTCTGGGATTGCCCCATCTACCCCAATAATTGCCTCATTGCCAACTCCTCTGGAAAGAGACGAGTTACTCCGCAAACACTCAAATTTTCCCTTTGAAACACATTATATCCCATAATGAAGATTCCAAATCTCAAACCTAATGCCAATTAAAATGTAGCCTGGAGATGAAAGGCTTTGCACATTTGAGGAGAAAGGAAGGAATCCATGCTACAATTTCCGTTCAACCATCAAGAAGAACACATATAAGAAGACAAGACAAAAGTTAAGGTAAATAAATACTATTGGAAAAGATACAAGAACTATGCATTTACATATGGCTTCAAAAAATATGGAAGGGAGGTAAATAAATTCAGTGTTTATAATCATTCATATGTTTATAATAATTCATTTTTCTTATCAATGGCCCCCAAGATTCATAACCAAAAGGAAAGTTATTCTTTATGGCACATCCAAGCTAGAACATTTAAAATGTTGCCTGAATATCTCCTTATCACTTTGTGATTACTTTTCTCCAGAATCCATTCCTTTCTTCAGTTGTCCCCCTATTTACTTGAACAGGGAGAATGAGACAAGTTGAAACATCCTATTCAAATTAGTTTTAAAGCTCTCCTTTATAACTTATTGCTGATTGTTTCTCATGTATATGACAGTGTTGCACATCTATCGGAGTTATTACAACATGGGAACCCAGACGATGTACTGAGACATAATGAGAAACCATCCTTTCTTTTCTCTTTAAAGATCTGGATTCTTTTAAAGCTCTGACCATTATTCTGCTTACATTTCACTCCTGAAAACTCTTACCCCCTCAGCATCTAACTCTAAACTTCTAAAAATTCCAAGAAACTACGGGAGATGCCACAACAGTAACTTTTAATGGAATCATCCACGAATATGCATTTCAATGCAACAATTTCAGAGTGCAAAAATCATTCGCCTTGACCATCACGGCATGCCACTCATAATTTACTAATTCTTGGACTGTTTGGAGAGTGGCCAAAGCTCTGACCTTTTCCATGAATTCACCATCTTAATTTTAAACTTGTTGAAATGTTGTTCAAGAAAAACTTCTGAACAGAATATCATCATCTTCCTGACAAGTCATCATGGTTAAGTGCACTTCATTAAATTAAAACAAGATTAAACCTGCTTGTAATACAATTAGGATCAAATCAATTTACATATTTATCACTTTATATTTTATTTTATGTATTGATCCTTCAGTTTAGAAATATCTTTACCATATACGCCTGAATAATATACACTTTAAAAGCCAATTTTTTCACAAAATAAGGTCAAAAATTATAAGAAAATTTTAAACCATATCATGTTACATATCTGCCTATGAAGTTTTACATGCCTCCATTTGAATGCTTGGATGCATTTACTACACCTATGTTCAAACAGCCTACATTTTTATCTACTGTTAATAAATTTTACCTAAAAGAAAACAAATTCAAAGAAACTGTGGTAGATCCTGCTACAGTAACTTTAACAGAGTGGATTATTTGCAACAATTCAAAAGTGTAAAAATCATTTGCCTTGATCAGGATTCAAACCCAGATCCCTCAATATCTGGCCAAGTGCTTTGATCCGTTAAGCTACCAAGGCATCCTAATAGACACAAATTTCAGGGGCTTTAAATGAACAAGATTTTATGATGAAACACCATGCATACAATGTCACAAGTATTCATAGTCATGCACATTGTACCACAGTCCATAAGGCTAATGCCAACACTTAAACACAAAAATTTACCTTTGACAAAATTTAAAGAAATAGTTGGGGGTGCCATGACAGTAACTTTAACAGAGTCTTCCATTAATGTAAATAACAATGCAACAACTCAAGTGTAAAAATCAGCCACATAAAATTTATTATGTGATTTAGGATGCCTTAGTAGCTTAACTGACAAAATCACTCACTCAGATATCGAGGGATTCTGGTTCCTGGTCCTGGCAAATAATTTTTACACTTCGGAATCGTTCCACTGTACGAATAAACAATTTTTACATTTAGTCCAGTTACAAATAGGTAGTTTTATAGAAGTTTTTTCCATACTCCTAGAGAGGTTATTACCACCAATTTAAATTCATAAATAAAGTATAAGATTCTTTACCTGGAGCCCCAAACATTATAGCATGTAAGAATATATTCAATATTTTGCCTAATGCCTAATATATGAAACAATTATGAGCAGAAAGCATCAAATGGGATTAAAAAGGAAATATTTGTATCAAATTTAGCAAATATATTGGATGAAACCATAAAGTAAACACTAGATAATGATAAAATTAATTTCTCATAAAAGCCGTCTCCCAGGATATTACACCTTATGTACCACATTTGTACGAACACAGTCCTCCCTCAAATAGGCTAAATATACTTTCTGAAAAATCAGTTCTGAAAAAAAGTTTGAAACCCACTGCAGACCTCATTCTAAAGAGGTTAGATATTTCAATAAAAATTAAGAACTTCCATCATTGAACTACATAATTCAATCACTGCTATTTTCTTTGCAGCGTAATGCTTACAAAAATAAACACCAAAGTTAAGTGATTTCATTTTTTTAAAACATCTCACTATACCATTTGGCTTTGGAAAAATTTACTTAATCATTTGGAATGGTTGATTGTGGAAATAAATATTGGTCATCATTATTAATCACCATTTTAAATAATATTTAAACATGTACATATGCATGGATTATATTTTAACAAGTAAAACATAGAAATACTTAAATGGTCTTTCTGGGGCAATTATTATATCACAGCATGAAATCAAATACTCTTGATACTTCAAATGGCTTCAAAAAACTATAAATAATTCCCGAGAGATACCTCCATCAGCTACTATTAAAAATAGAATTATTAATCATTGCCATCATCTATGTGGTAATGAGGAATAGTAACATTATGTGACAGAAAATTATCACAGTATGAAATAAAAATGATCCTGCCTCATTTTTTTTTGCATTTTGCTTTGTTTGAAAATGCTTCACAATGCTGCAGTGTGTATATGAACATAGTTCAACATAATGAATCAAATGAATTATCAATGCCTGTGTTCCAATAAATCATTTGAAAAACATTGAATTAAAATGAAAGCATTATGCATTGCCTGGACTTACTGCTATTGTAATATTTTTATTGCTTACTTACTTAACCCTAATATTATATTAATATATATTTTGGGCAATATTTCAGGGAGGGGAACTACATTGGGAGAAATAGGGTATTCAGCTTCAGTCACATACTATTTTTTTCATTTACAAGATGAGTACGTATAACTTGTATATTAAGTCCAAGCATGATTTTTAGGAAAAATATCTTTCCATTGAAGTCTTGCTATATTTGATATGATATTTATAAAAGATCATACACCTCTTCTGTCGCATAATAGGTGATTACGTGATGTTATTTGACAGTTCTTTTAAAAAGGAAATGGTAATTTTAGACATTTAGGATACCAAATGATGTAATTTACTAGCTCTTAAATTTTGAAAAATGCAAAAACTTCATGGATGCTGGCAGTGAAATCAGCTACAGTCAATTTGAATCAATAGAACTCTCAGTTCAAGTGCATTAACATTGTTAACAGTCCTCTCAGTATCCAAAAACATTGCTGTTATATCTTCGTGAAACATCCAAGAGGATTCAACAACTTATTATTTCTAATGATACTTTTCAGCCATAAATTTCATTGATTAGTTATATTGATGAATAAATGGAATCAAATTTTGCAATGATCTTCTGCATTTCTAATAAATACCTGGCCTTATATTGGATTTTAACCTAAAATGTGTAAATTAAGATTATCTCATATTCCAGTTTATTGAATAAGGCCCCTCTGCAAGTCGTAATCTTTCATTTAGGTTTTCTCCCATAATGGAGTACTCCCAAGTTTTTGTGGTTATCACTGAAGGTTTTACTCATTTATATATAGATACCTTTGAAACAATTACTTCTATAATTTACATTGCTCGAGTCCTTAAGTCCAGTATATGCAGTCTCCGCAGAGAGAACAGGCAATTAGGAATTAAACTTCTCCAGTGACTCAAACATCTTACAAGATTAATCCAAAAATTATATCACTACTATTTCATGCCACCACTGGAATCGTGAGTAATTTTTATTGCATTTTACTAATATAATGATTGCAGGCAAATGGTGTTTATGCTCACCTAGGAAATCAAAACTCAAATGCTCCCTTCTTTGCTCACCTTAGCCACAGCAAATTCAATGCTCATGTTACTACAAAAATACATTTTTATGCATTCATAATATAAATAAAACTTTATGTAAGATTTTCAAATGTAATCTGAGCAAATAAGCCCTTACAATAGCATCTATATTATAAAACTGATACAAGATAAATTCCTACTCAACAATTACATTTTCTCAACTTCAACAGAAACCTTTTTTTTATTAGAAGAATGACATTGAAGAAAATAGCATCCTGATAATAGACTTCAAAATTTTGATGTAGGAAAAAATGCTTAAACATACAAGCTGTTCAACATAAGAAAACCACCAAAATGAAATTTTACAAGAACAGAGAAGTTCTGAATTTACAGCAAAATAAAATAAAAAAGTAATTCTTCTTAATTACCAAAATTTATCACATTTTTTAAATAAACATGCTTATGCCCAACATACTCCCATGAAGATGGGTATTTTCCCCAAAACAATGATAAATTAAATTTGGAACATCAAAAATGCAAAATTGTGGTTTAACATAGGATAGTATTTAGGAGCAGTAAGTTTTTGAGCTGTGGATCTTGGGGAATAAAAAATTACATTTCAACAATTTACTCTATTTACTCAGGATGGCAGTCAACAGTTGAAAATTTAATGCATAAGATTACACTAAATAGCACCAACACTGCTATCAAAGTAAGAGTTTTCTTTAAAAAGGTCCTTTGTACTTACTGAAAGATGATGTCCCTTATAGTCAAAACTTATAAAACTCCTTTTCTTTCAGTAGAAATATGCATACTCGGTGAATTGGGTAAATTGAAAAAACTAGCACCCACTACTTCATAGGTTTATTAACAAATGAGAAGAGCTCATAGCTGAAAGTTAGTATAAGTTAGAAATCAGTTCTGGCATTTATGTATATTTACTGGGAGTGACTTTCGTCAAATGCTTTGATTACATACAGACTAACTCAATGACACTCATTTAACACGCACAAACAGGCACTGCTTCTTGCCACACACCAGAAAGAGAGAAATAACTGAAGACAGTGGCAAAAGTTTCTAATAGATCACTGAGTTGAGTACCAAACCATATGCTTTGGAATAGGCATTTGGCTTTTTTCCTAACTGAGGTATTATGCTGCCATCATTTCCGCTGTGCTGGGGGTACATACATCTGCCGTGGTGGAAGACGTCCAACACCCCTTCGCCCATTACCAACCGCCTCCCTATTTCCCACTACCACATTTCCGGGGTTCATTCCATCTACAAGTCCACTGGCATTGTTCTCTCTGCCTCCCCACACCTTGCTCTGCCCCAGACCAACGTCACCGGCCTCGATCCGACCTCCCAGTTCTCTCTTCTGAAACTCCAGCATCCCTGGGAGGAGAATGGGAGGAAACACATTCAGAGTGCTATCCCTACCTGTAAAAGTCTGTAAAAGACCCAGTGGTTTACTACTGAAATGCGAAAGAAAGAAGCATGAAATAAAAAAGCTGGCAAAAAATATATAAAGCCTTGGTTAAAGCAGGAAAAAAAAACCTTGTAAAAAGCTAAATCCACAATGGCAAAGATTTCAAAAAAATAAAGAAGCAGTACTTTAGAACTTAAATTAGCTCATGGAATATATTCTCCACCTTAATTATGCATGCATTAAATATTAGGCAGATAACATCATTTACACAACATGGAACTTGTTTTTGTGCCCTGACAGTACCCTGTGCCCAATGGCAAAAAGTTTTATTATGCTCCATCTGCCGTACTAAATTTTAAGCACCCTCCCAAGGTGCACCTTTAACAGACAAACAATAATTGTCAGAATGGAAAACTGAATACATACAATTTACTTTATTAAATTTTTTTTCATTACTAACACAGAACTTATCATCTGGTCCAATATGAATTTCTAGGCTTTGACTTTTTAATTTTCTTTTCTTTATTTTGACCTATCACATGGAGTCATTAAGGAGGAAAATATGTTATTTTATTCACTTGGTAATAGTACTGTATTCCTGTAAAATTACAATCCCAACCTTATAAAAATAGCTAAAAACAGAAAATAAGAACTTTCCATCACTAAAAAATGCAAGTTAATCACACGGAATTAAAAAGGTGTCTCCCTATACATACTTGTCTATCCGTTTATATAGTGACTATACTTTCCACATATTTCAGTTATCCATGCTTTTCAATTGTCCGTGCTTCATCATCATACAATACCATGGATATTCAAGAGTTTGCTGTACTTTGAAATCTCAGCTGATTATCCATGACAAAGGCCAATCGACTTTTCAAAAATATTACATATAAGCCTACCCTGATTATCCCACAATGAAAACGTTACATTACATTTATATTATAAAAATGAGACTTTATATTAAATAATAGCACCTTTGCAAACTAATAACACAAAATTCTCAATTAAGATCCAATTTTGTCCAGCTGCAGTGAGTTGGGCTGTAATTGATGCATAGAATTTGTAAAGCACATCAAGGGATTGTGGAGAGAGATGTATCAAATGTATGAACTTAACATTTTCAAATAGTCATGAGAAACAATAGCCCCACAGTCAAATTTTTACAAATTTCACCTGCTTTCCCAGAAAAATTCAACATCAATATGTCATTTCCTTTTCTCTAAGCTTCCTAATTCCTTTACTCATTTGATCTTTAGTGCATTCCACTAAGTTTGAAAGTCTATTATTCTTTAATGATTACTTCTCCTAAGATCAATGTATCAATTCCACAGAACCCTGGACTTCATATGTTTGCACACAGCGCTACATTTATCTTCTTTGAAAATGGCAGTAGCTTCTTTATTATTCTTCTATCTATGAATTACTTGGATTATCTTTATTTGACCTTTATCAATAATCTTCCATCCTTAAGCTGCTACTAAAGTATTTATATTCAAGAAATTCTATGGGCACTTTTTATAAAATTTCTCCTCATGATGTAATATCTTTCTCAACTTCCCTCTGGTGCATGCTAGGATTGTTGCTTTCTTCCAAGAAAGTTGCAATGTGACTAGAAAAACCAGATCGAATGGGCACAATTTACATTTGCTAGGAAAGAAATAGAAGAGAAAATAGAGGTGAGAATCTAAGGGGAAGGGGAAAAATATGTAGACTAAATAATGAGGTTCATAAGAAAGAATAGCAATCCATCAGGAACAATAGAATTAGTCATGAAGTGGAAAGGTTAGCATTAATTAGGAAAGGATGGTTGATTGCAGACAACCAACCTTCATTGGAAAACCAGAAACAATTAATTTTAATAGCCTAAATTCCATCAGCATAATTATGCAAAACTAGTGCAAGCACAAATTATAATAACAGGGCTAACCAAATCTGTTGAGATGTGAATGAACTGCCATTCTAAGGCATGACATTTTTAAGACTCACCAGAGTAATGGTTCGGTGTGTATGAGGATGGAGTTAATACCCCAACTGAGTTGATGAAGGCACTGGAAGACTGTATGGCAGGTCCAAATTCATCCTTGAAATAATTTTGAATTAAATCAATTAATTTAAACATAACGTTGACATTTTACCAGTCATTTTCTAATCCCAAAAGATATTTTAAGTAAAAACAAAGAAAAAGCAATGAGACATTGTTCAATGAATAATGTAACCTATTTTTCTCAAGTATAGCAATAAATCAATCTTAGTTCATGCAAACAAATAATTTAATCAAATAGGCATAAATGCTCAAAATTTTTAACTGTAACATTCTACATCTCATTAGGATTACACCAGGTGTGGTCACTGATCACGTTTTACAATTGATGGGCAGTATGTATTAAAACAAATATTTGCAAGTAGAATCTACATCCAAATGATCAATTTCACTTCTTCAAAGCATGGTCCAAATTCTGAATTTAAAAAAGGCTATTTGAAAGCTCTCTAGGCCAATTCTTATAATGAATGGAAAGTATTTTCCTTGCGAAAAGATGTTACTTTGATTTTAAACCCAGATATTTATCTTTTTAATTTATGATTAAGTTTTAATTCCAATTTTCAGGCAAAATCACTTTGTGGAGCAAATATAATAAAATAAATGTGATAATGCTTTCATGTCTGTACCATTTTCTGAGAGAGATAATGTACATCATGCTTGTGCCTCATTGTGCATCATCGTAGTGTCACAATAAGGAAGTCAAAATGGAATTTTAAAAATTGTAAACAATGAAACAATCATTGTAAGCAATGATTTTACAACTAGTAACTATGCCTCATCTTAGGAAATATTACCACAATATTCAATGAAAAAAATATTTAATGCCACATTAATGCTCTTCATGAAAGTGACTTGGCAAAGGGGTTCAAATGCCACATGTAAACAAGCAGCAAATTTTTTTATAAGATCTAGAATTTTTGGGAAATTTTTCTCCAATTTTTTAAAATTTACATTTATTTTTTCAAGAATACAGTGTTTCCACTAAATCCACATTCAAGTTTGAATTATTTATAATTTTTAAAATCCCTCAGGATTTTTTTCTTGGCTAACCAAATAAAATTAAAATTTTAAGAAACAAAATAAAGAACAGGAAATTTTTTTTTTTATGATTTCTTCGAAGAAACACGGAAGTGTTGAATAAAAATTATACCTATATTGTAATGTAATACATATAAATGTACAATTACCTAATAATATAATTAATATAATACTAACATATACAAGTTACTTATTTCTTAAATATTTCCTCATATTATTATTCACTGGATTCCACTGTTTCTGACACTAATGATGACAACGAACTCAATGTTTCATTTTCAGATAAATTCCATCCACCAGCCATTCCTGCAACACAGTTGGCCTATCCAGGGTCAATGATATGAATGAATACAACTGCATTAGTATTCCGGGCTAAGGATCCACATGTCTATGTAAACAGTAAACCCTCACTAATCCTGATTCAGCAAATCTGGACTGAGCCTAGCCTAGTCTAGAGTGACATATGAAGGGCTCAGGAGTATGACAGGTGGAATATGAAGGGGTCAAAGGAGGCATTACCGTAAAAAAATGTTTAGGTTGCAAGTTCTTATTGATGTGGCTGAAAATAATAATATTTCAAATGATAATCCAGCTGTACTAAATACTGTACTATTTATGGTCCAGCTGTACTATTTACGGTCTTGGGACTTTTTTGTTTACATAACTCATATGTTCATTGGAATCACAAATTTAACTTACACGGAACATGCATTTGAAATGAGCTAATTTTTTTCACATGATTTCCATTGAAATGATCCATCATAGAAAATGCAAACAAATGCTCTAACCACAATATACATTGATTCAAATTTGATTAACCGCAATCATCTGTAGAATCTTCACTAACATCTAATAGGATTCATGAGCCTCACACATTATTGTGTTTCAACCTCAAATTACATCAGCTGTAATATCCTTTAATATTTAAGCAACATCAAAAGTAGTGATAACATAATTGGATGATAGAGCACCTAAGTATGTCAGAGGAACATGAAAACTGAGCATTGTGTCATTACAATATAAAATCACAACAAAAAAATCTAGTGCTCTTTTCTGAAGTTAAACTCTGATTTATCTCAACATAAACTTGACAGATTAGTCATCTTAATAATAGAAATAGATTAAATAAAGGGGATAATGCATTATACATTATCATTGCTAGGTTGGAAATTATTTATGAATTGCTAATGACTTAATTTTTGGGGACAATCAATTATTTATTTTATTTAAATAAGTTTATTTCATATTTAAATGGCATCTTCTAACACATTGGTGATCTAATATGTAATATAGAGTCATGTAAAGTTATTAATGATCCGGGGTACACACGATTAGAGGGGGGAAATGTTTCATGAAGTTGTTTGTCAAAACCCAAGATAATCTGGATTTCAACTAATCTGGACAATGCCCCTCATAGTCTGGATTATGCAGGCATTTACTGTATGACACACCTTTTGATTCACTTATTAACTAAACTAGGAGGTTGATTCTGTGGACTGTAATTTTTTTAAAGAGTAGAGGTGGACCAAAGAGGATAATTCTCACTTCTGAAGTTGGTTCGTCAAGGAGCAACATATATACACAAGCTCCATTTTAAGGATTCTAGATTTGATGATTGCATAGAACTATTATTAAAAAAATAAATTAATGTTACTTTCGAATATCTAATTCATATCAAGATATAGTCTTTTGCTTTTTAATTACTGAGGTACCTCAGAAAATGGGATGCAATCCTCTTGAAGAACTTCTTCATAATTCCCATACTCTGTAAACTGAACAACAACTGTCCTCTCTGAAACACCAGTAACTTCGGCATTGTAATACTGCAAAAAAAATTACTTACATCATGGTTCATTTTTATAATAATTAGGCTATTTTATCATATGCACAATAACATCTAAAGCATCAACAATAATTTCATGTGGAGCCTTAAATAATAAAAAACTCCAAAGACTTCGCCAATTATGAGTCATTTAACATAAATTTAAACTTTGAATTATTCCTTTAGATTTTCGCCCAATTATGACCGCAATTTAAACCTTAATGCTCAAATTTTACTTTCTCCATACACATGATAGTACATAGTACATCTCTATGCACAAGAGAAAGTATAACATTTCAAAAAATAAAGAAACAGAGATTCCAAAAGGAAAACATATTTTCATCAGGTTCCCAAAGATATATTTGTCCATTTGTCTGCCTAGATATTGTTTTTGTTAGGATTTAGTGGACACAACTGCTCAAAGATAATATAAGTAATATGAGGCAGAAAATCCATTTTAATCAGTCTAAACAAACTAATTGGATGCCTCCCTAATTAAGATCCGTTTAATTGGCATTTCAAGAGTAATTTTAACATTTTATTGAATTTATAGGTTAAACAATTGCAATCTACTTGTCTTAAAATTAAATCTTGCAAATAACTATAGTTTTTATACAATTTTTGTATCACATGTTTTCTCTAACACTAAATATTTAAATTTAAACATTTTATTTTCTAAAACTTCTTTAGCTTCAAATCAGGTAATATCTGTACTTTACAGAAGTAAAAAAAAAACTGTTTATGGCTTTTATTTCAATTTTTGATTTCAAAACTGGTAATTTTATCTTGACCAATTTATACAAGTATGTTACCTAATGTCATGTTAAAGAAATAACACAATTTTACAATTGGCAACTACAAAAATTATGCTAATTACTTTACCTAGACAAGAACTTTGATGATTCATAATTATATGTACTAAATAGGATTTACGACATATTCTCTACAATATCTGAGCATAAATAATGCACAGTAGACTTTCATATCTGGCCACTGGGGCCAAGATGCTTGACCAGTTAAACAAATGGTCTGTTTTTTAACTATGTAAAGGAAAATTAATTATGAACTCATAATTGAAACCTATTAAACCTTTACAACTTTAATTTCTGAATGATTATTCTACAATATTTACATGATTCATCTTCAGGAGAAAATATGACCGATTTACATATCAATCAGTTAAAGTAAGATCAATAAGAGGGACCCAAATGTAACCGCAAGAAGAAAGCAGAAGTAGATTATCCAAAAATAAATAAGATCCATCTATACTAGAACTGCATTAAATTTTAGTAGAATCTTGACAAAGCACAGGTACAGCATTTCATCAGATTCTTGAAAAACATGTAATGCCAAGATAACATTTCCAAATGATTTACGTTTTTAAGTAGATCAGTAATATTGAGGTTTAAACATGTCATTGATAGTGACCATTCAATGTAATGAGGGATTAATAAACCACATAAAAATGTGCAGACGGCAAACTTTCTTGGATCATAAAGATTAGATATCAGGATCACATGTATGTTTCTTATTGTCATATTATCAAATGCAGATTATTAAATTGGCAATATGTGCAATAAAATCATTAAGTCTTAAAAATGTATGATAAATTATAATTAAATGTTTCCCAGTTAATATTCTTCTAACCCATCTGGTAAAATGCTTAACATTTATGTCCAATCTACCTTGAAAGTCATACCAATTGGCTAATACGTGATTGTAAAAGTATCAATGGTATTGACAAACATAGCAGCATTATTTTAAAGTACATATTGTGAATACTCATCACATATACTACCCGAATATAATGCATATATAAGATAATCTATAGGAGGACATGGTAGCCCAGTGGGTAAAGCACCGGACTACAGACCAGAGGGCCTGATTTTCATTCCCAGAGCTCCCCTTCCCTGATGTGTGAATTTCACATGCTGTTGGGCTTAATATTGGCTGAGCTTTACTCTCCCCTATCAAACTAACCTTCGGGTTGATAACTATGGTAGTCATTCTTTAAAATAAAATGTAAGCATAGTTATTCCTTATTTTACCATTCTTCACTCAGAAAAACTTTGTAGAGGGGATTAGAGAGGCAATTAGTCAGCAATAAGACTTTCTTTCTCTTGGTATTGGCACTTCATCAAACTTTTAGGAGATGATTGATTCTTTCTTATTCATACTTTCTTTAACATTGTATAATATGAACATAAAAACATTTAATTATTTTTTTAATTTCAATTTTTAAAACAAGGGCATCAAATGCTAAGAGAAAGTGAAGTGCTGGTCACATCAGAATAATTTATTAATGTGTGTACGTACATAGTATGTCATCATGCTGAATTGAAAAACTATGATCAGAACCATTTTCACAAACAATTGGGCAAATTCCAGGGTTGGTTATTATTTCCTTTGGGTTGGATTTATTGTTTTCAAGAAGAAAAAAATCATTTTTCAAAAATAAAAAAACTTTACAATGACAAATGAATTTGAAAATTTGAATGCCTATAATACATTGTTTTCAATGCATGTGTACTAAAAACCATAACACAGTTTCCACATATTGGCATATTGCCCTGAATACTTACACAGCAAAAGGAAGTTTCAGGCTTAACTTTGTGTAGAATAGTGGAAATCACAAGTGTTAATTATTATTTCTCACCAATAAGGACGTGGTAAATTCTTTTTTTTGTTAATGTCTGTTCTATCATCTTTTTCCTATTACCCTCCTTCGGTCCGCTCAACTACAAAGGTGACAATTTTTACCCATCATTAACAACCAGCAATTCAAAAATCATAGGCCGCTTCCAAAAATGTGGGATAATATGAGGAAAAAAAATGAATAACCTGCACAATGTTAGAAAGTTCATAAATAGGTATATGTGCATTGATCTAAAATTTAATTAGGTAAAACCATACCTTTCTATATTATTATGTCAAGTCATAATGAATAAATATTTACAAGATGAATTCCAAGGAGAAATTCTGGGAGTCAGCAGCAATACTTCTCTGAACAACAGTGATCAAATTTGTCCCTGAAGACCTGGAAAAATCCTATTATATTGGTAGGTGAACCTAAGCACATAACACTATTTCTCTGGACAGCTATTTATTCCCCTTGAGAAAATCCATTACAATACTCACTGTATTATCTTCCCAGTACTTGGCCATGCATTTATCTCCCAATTTCCACTGCCACACTTTTGAATCTGGGCCAAATGGATCTTCATTTGCACGTGTCCCAGAGGAAGTCACCGGGCCAAACCCTGCATTTGGCAGTGGCCTGTACACTCCACTGGGCAAACCAAGGTTGACGGGCGATGGATCACCTGGCATCTTCACATCTCCACCACCCACCCGCCCACCTCGAAAACCATCTGGGGGAGTGGAGGTGGTGTCAAAGAAGTGTCCCATTCCACTTGTAAAAGGAGCAGGCTGCTGAGACTGCGAATTACACACTGGAGCTCTTGTACTGCGGCCCACACCCCTATCTCCATCACTTAGCACTGAGTTACCTCCAGGACCATCCTTCCACCTGTCCCTCTCACCAGCCCTTCCAACCATTCTGCCAACATTGTTCTCACTCGATCGGTTCTGCATTTCCTGAAGGGGTTGATGGTATTGGCTGTTTGAGTTTTGACTGCCATAGTTTTGATCGGAAACATGGAAGTTCCCAGCTACAAAGGCGTGCACTGCACCAACACCACTGCCTTGCTCTCCAGGCCATGTCTAATCCCAAAGTCACAATGTCACGCAACCAGGGTTATTGTAGATGAACATGCAATTAATATGACAATACTTTAGCCAAAAAGCTACTTCTACTTAATTCTGACATCCAATTGCAGTCTTTTCACTAACAAGTTCAGCTAATTTATCCAGTTTAGTTAACTAAAATAAAAGCCCACCATTTTATTACCCTTGCCCACTTTTTGCCAGATTTATCTTTATTAACACTACTATTAAATTACACCTAGGTTATTAAATCATTGGTTAAAAATTTCTACATGAAGACACTCATGCATTTAATGTTTCTCTTTATGAAATGCAAAACCAATTTCGAAGAGAATGAAAAATCAAATTCCAAGGGAATACTTTTCAATAATTTAAAATGCAAACCATTTCTAGAAATACCATCTATTTGCACAACACTTCACCACCCATTTCCTCTGAAGACCCATAGATTATTCATTAAAGTTAATTTGTATGAGCTAAAATAACATAAATTAATTGTTATCAATTGAACACTAAATACTCAATATAATACTAATTCTGAAGATCAATGAAAGGTGGCTAAAAAGAGTGAAGTTTTGACTGCAGTTGCAATATTCTGAAACAAAACTGGTGTCCATAATTAATATCTTAGCTTATCATATTTAAATTAACCACGTTACATACATCTCTAAATTTCTCTGCAATACAAGTTCAAAAAATACAATAAAAATTCACTTGACAGGCAGTCTGGCGATTTCTCTGGTCAGTCTCATTGCTTAGTCTTGCTGTTTTAACTTCACTGATGACAAATCTAACAGACATTTACATAGTTTTATGAAGGCAATCATTATACCAGTATTTCCTTCAACAGGTGGCTACAGATGCAGTTCTGTGGAATATACTGTCATATAAAAATATGGGAAAACATCTGCACTTAAGAATCAATGCATCTGCACCGCATGATCAAGTATAAGGTGTGGAGAAGGGTAATCCAATCAAGTTCATAGCATGGTGTATGGGCTTCTATGAGTTGTGAAGGGAAGTTGGGGAGGGGGGCAATTATGACTTTGAAATGGTAGGAGTCACGAGCGTCAGCATTGTCTGTTGGTTTGAACTGTAATACCCAAAAAGTTAAACATTTTTGACACCAAGTTCAAAATGCATGATTTCTCCCCAGTGTCTGTGTACACATATAGATACGTATGCATGCATATAGTTGGTATTTTTAATCTTACTTTAATACGGTGACTTTTTGAAGTGATAAGGTATCCTACATGTACCTGTCTTCATAAGAATATTAATATTAGGAATAGTAAATGTGTGTAATTAAATTGCAATCAGCCCAATCAAAATCACTCACAAACACAAATCCCTTGATGATCGAGAGAGGTGTTCCTTAAGGATCTATACTGGATCCCCTACTTTTCCTTTGATATATGAACAACCTCCCTAATTATTTTGTCGATGGGTCAATGTATATGTATGCAGATGATACAACACACCTAACCTCCTCCATAAACCTCAACCATGTCATTTTCCAGGGAAATATTGACACTGAGTAAATGTGTGATGACAACCTGGTTTTTATTCAGGATTCATGAGTCCATATCCTGGGAAGCTCATGTTGATCAACTCTGCCCTAAATTTGCTGCAGGATACTACTTCCTGAGAACAATAGTTACCCTGGTTGACACTTCTACTGCTCTCTCAGTCTATTATGCATTGTTGTGTGGGGGCAGTCATATTTCTCCATGCATCTCCTTAGACCACTTGAACATCGAAACAAAAACATCAATGTTGAAACCTGGGTTGTTTTTAAATAAAGTGTGTGGAATTACAAAGTTAATAATTCCATTTCATGTCAATATCTTCCCTGTTTATATATATTTCATACTATAATCTTTGTGCTACAAAAAAAGCCATGTTCACTCTGAAAACCAATGCTGATGTACATAGGTATAGCAAAAGAGGTTGTAATGGCCTTATAGTAACTGGTCACAACTCATTAATGTTTGCTAAGAACCCTGGATATGCTCGTATGAAATTCTTGAAAACACTACCTAGAAAATTAAGGGAAATATTTAATTTTTTGTCATTTAAGTCTAAACTATATCAAATCCTTTTTAAGCATCAATGCTATACAGTTGATGAATTTGTGTCCCTTTCTCTAGGCAACTGATTTTAACCATAAATAACTCAATGAAGATCCTGCTTTTACAGCTCCAGGTTCTTGTTTTGGTTTTTACTCAGTAAATTTTTATTTTGAGAATATGCTGACTCTGTATCATCCACACTAAAATGTCTGCAAAGAATATGAGCAGACAATGTGACATGTTCCATATGTGTTAAAAACATGTCTAAAAGGAACCAATAAAGATTATTATTATTATAGGAATAAATATGTGGATTCTGATATGCTGTTCAATGATACGTGGCACTCCTATGAGTCTATACAGAATTCAAAATAAATATGCAATTGTCCCTAGTGTCTTAGAAAACAGGTGACTGACATAATGAAAATGACAAATGATTTAATGTATGATGGCTCATCAAAACTTTGATATGTAGTGTGGTTTTGTATGGTACTGAAACATAGTCATTGCAGAAGGAAGATAGGCATAGATTGGAGGCCTTTGTAATGTAGATGTGGAAGAGGAACAGGTGAAGTGGACAAAAATGAAAACAAATGAGGAAGTTCTTGGGCAGAGTGAAAGAGGTAAGAGGATTGTTAAGGAGGCAAAAAAGATGGATTATGAGTGTTTCGATTGGCTGGATAATGGATAATGGACATTGTGAGAGAGGGGAGAATGTTAGGCAAATGAGCAAGGGGTACGAATAGGATGGCCATGTTGAAAGGAATGGAGGGTGGAAGGAAGTATTCAGAGTTGAAGAGGAGCTTATTGTAGTGTTAGAGAACAATTGGTTCTCTGGGAGGGGAAAGGGGTAATGTTGTGTAGCCTGTGTCCATTCAAATCCGACCTAACTGGTCGAGCATTAATAGTAATAATAATGATTGATTCCATAACAAAATATTTTTCAGCTATGATTGTATGTTTATGGCATGTACATAGGACAAATTAAGAAGGACGCAAAACAGAGAAGGTATCAGGGATTGAGGGAATTGACATTGAATAAGAGTAGAATGGAGGGCTGCAGTAAACCAATCCTAGGATTGAAATACTGATGATGATATGATTATTGAGCCAAGGGTATGGAGTAATGGTATTGATGAGATGCCTAATGCAAGAACAGAGGAGTGTTTGCCACATTATAATTGGCAAAAATATAATAAAGGATGGGAAAAACCTTGCAAGGATTGAAAATAAAGCAGGAAATCTAAAACTGTGCAACTTGAGTGTTCATGTATGCAATTGTATCAGCAGCTAGTGCAGCCAGACTCCCAAGTAAATCACATGGCAGCAACAAACAGCTTTAACAACATGACAAGCAAAGTTTGTAAAATGTGTGTGATGTCCTTTGAACAACTTCAGACTATGGCTCTCACCACTCAATATCCTGCCTAGGAACCACATATCCCACTAGCAGGGGAATGTGTGATCATTAAAAGGAATATTAAAACACACATCAAAGTTCAACTCTCTCAGTGCCACCTTCTTCCAATGCAGACAGTCACCATTTTTTTGTCATGTTATGTTCTTGAAGGTTGCCATGAATAGTGGGAAGAGAAAAAACATAATACCTGTATTTTCAAAAGGTATTACATTAAATTGAGTTATACAAATACCTAACTACATACATATTCACTATCTTTGGGGTTCTGGGTTTCCAATTGAAAATGACCAATAAGTTTATGATTTATACTTTGAACTTTAATTTAAAAATATATTTCACTGCAGCTATATTAACAAATTACATCACCTGCATTAATTGAACTCCAACTATAAGGATTAATCGCTGAATATATATTCACATATTTCCCAGCCTACTAAAGCACTATCCAGTCTGCTATGCATACCTTGCATGAGCACATGAGACCTCTATTTATCAAACTTGAAACTATATTAATGCCGCAATAGAAGCCATACTTTACACTACATTTAAAATTATGACTTTTTATTACTCTACATTTCAAAATAATAGCCTATTTTAGTAGCCAACATTTCCCTGTCGTGAAATGTTATTATTTTGGATTATATTTTCAAACATTCAGGTTTCAAAAATGCTTGTTCACTAAATTAAATTTTCACTCTTCTTTTCACCATTATTATAGGGCTAAAATTCAAAATACATAGGGCACAATAAACATTTATGTGTATTCTGAAGCAGAATGCGACTAATAGACACAATGTCTAAACAAATCAAGTATTCTTTTCACAGAGAGAAAGCATTTAATAGTAATGAAAGAATAAAACAATATTCAGTAGTTCCATGAAAAAACAGAAAAAGAAAATTCAGTCAATTACTTAAATTTTCAACCAATGCACAAATGTAAATATTGTAAATATTTTAATTTTAACTGATTGTGAAATTAAATATGAACTTTTTCATCCACCAATGAATCAATTATCCAGAATCTATAGTATATCAAATAAACATTGTGTATGCATTTATTGCACTACATGCTCATTGTTCAGGGCATAATTCTCTTCTAGTTACATTTTCCACTGCCAAAAGCAAATCTTTTTTTTTCCTCTCTGGAAGTTGGTGCAGTTGAGCTTCTAATCAGCTTGCATATTGAGATAAGTATATCATTATCCATCTTCCCCAGCTATTCTAATGCTAGAGCTTCCATCATGCTTGGTGCATTTCATAGCCTTGTAAATATTTTAATGGGATTATTCTCTTTACATTTGTTGTCCAAAATGAGCACCATAAAGGATCTAAACATAAAACATTGTTTTCTCTCAAAAATTTATGATATACCATTCCTCCATGAAAGAATACTCCAAATGCCACGTCAGATGTATCAAACCCACCAATGTAATTACTATACTAATGTTGAAATTATTGTAAATGATAGTCATTTAGTCATCAGTTCTCGAAAATTGTCTGTTATGGTTCAATGGCACAGCTATCAGCATTCAACATTTTTTTATTTCTATCTACACCTATTACGCACTGTCATTTTAAATATTAAGCCTCCTCCTAAACTACCAAGGCCAACCACTACTTTCACTTAAGTTCTTCAGAAGCAAGAATTGAGCAAGTTTTTTATGTTGATGTTCTCTATGTTAATGCACTTCTACTTCACATAATCCACATCTACATATCATCCCTGAATGGCCTCTAGATATCTTTCATTTTCCTGCAACATAATTTTCTGAACCTGCCTTTCCATTTCATGTAATTTTTTTTTCAAACTTACAAAAAAATAGGTCAAACAATTTGTCAAAATCAATCTCACAAAAGAAACCTCCACATCCAATTTCTAAAGAAACTTCACTTTGTTAATACTCAAAATTACATTTTCTTTACTGTCACCCTTCCTTGATGCTATCATAAAAAGTTACTTTAGTTTTTCAGCAGAAAATCCCATTACCATAAAGTGTACATGTATATGGAGAGTCACATAGCCATAAATACATAAACATAGCAAAAAATAGCCATCTATTTCATATACAGGGTCGCACCCTAAAGTGGTAAAACTGATTTTCTCTGGCGAAAACGGAGTGGTGGAGGGGGGTCTGCCTGGCAGGGTAAGGTGGAGGGGGCTCTTAGCAACAGACCGACACCAACCTCAGTCGCCTGCGGGCTGTCGTTGAGTGAGGACAACGTTTTTAGTGAAGCAAGGTTTTTGACCGCGTCAAAAAACAAAATAAATCTGAATTTAGAGCAATGTTATTCCATGAAGTTTTGTGCGAAACTCGGGAAGACGGCAACTGAGACCCTCGATATGATCAAGCAGGCTCATGGGGACATTGCCTTAAGCCGTTCCACAGTATTTGAGTGGCACAAGTTGTTTAAAGAGGGTAGGGAGCTCGTTGAAGACGACCATCGCTTTGGACAGCCGTCAACGGCAAGAACCGACACAAATGTGGACAGAGTGAGGACACTGCTGAACACAGGCCAATGCTTAACCAGGGAAGAAATTGCAGATCAGTTGGGTCTGTCTGCATTCGACGACCAACGCATTATTTCACAGGATTTGGCCATGCGCAAGGTGTGCGCCAAGATGGTGCCAAAAATTCGTGCCATGGCGCGCTGGTCATCAGACAGCTGCTGGCCAAATACGGCGTTGCCACGTTGTCGCACACGCCCTATTCTCCCGATCTGGCACCACCGGTTCTTCTTCTTCCCCCTGATGAAAAGACAGCTAAAGGGATGACATTTTGACTTGATAAAGGCCGTTCAAGAGGCTTCAACGAGGGTCATCAACGGCATCCCCAAAGAAAATTTCCAGCAGGCGTACGGGGAATGGGAGCAACGTAATACTAAGTGTGTAGCAGCTCAAGGAGCATACTTTAAAGATTATTAAGTCGATGTAAGTATATCTTCAATAAAATTCTTGTAAAAAAATCAGTCTTACCAATTTTGGGTGCGACCCTGTACATGTGTCACATCCGCAACATTTAGATTAACATATAAATAATTCTTCAAACTCTGATACTTGATTCATCATTTCAAACGTTAAGTGGAAATATTTATTCAAATATTATAATTATTTTCAACTACATTCATAAAATCTTATTCGCTAAGGGTATTTTTCAGCAGACCAAATATACTACCTTGATCAAAAGGTTCCCGGAATTTATTCAGAAAATTAAAAATACAAGTTTATTCATCTAAATCTATATTGTCCCCTTCAAAGTAATCCCCATCGACTTCAACACACTTATGCCAGCGCTTGATCCAATCCTCAAAACATTTTTTATATTCGGTTTTCGGTATGTCCATCAGTGCTTCCTGCGATTTTTCCATTACTTCCTCTCGGCTGCTAAAACGCGTTCCCCGTAATGGTTTTTTAACTTGATTGAACAGAAAGAAGTCACAGGGAGCCAAATCAGGTGAATTCGGTGGCTGTTGGATGGTATTTGTTGCATTTTTCGTCAAAAAATTACGAATAATGATAGCACTGTGCGACGGTCTCGACGCACTGTGCGACGATTTCTGATCTCTTTCGGCGAATTGCTTCACGCAAACATCTCATAATGCCCAAATAATACTCTTTGTTTACTGTCTGGCCTTCTGGCAAAAATTCATGATGCTCTACACCGTTGTAATCCATGAAAACCGTCAGCATTGCCTTCTTTTTTGACTGAAAACGACGTGGTTTTTTTGATCTCGGCTCATTTGGTGAACGCCATTCACTTGCCTGATGTCTGGATTGCGTGTCGTACTCATAAACCCACGTCTCGTCTCCAGTAATGATCCTTTTGATGAATGTGGGATCGGATTCAGCCTCGCAAATCATGTCTTTTGCGACGTCAACACGGTCTCTTTTTTGCATGAAATTGAGGTCTTTTGGCACCAACTTTGCTGCTACACGACGGAAACCCAAATCATTAACCACAATGTCTTGGGCGGATCCATACGTGATGTTCAAGTCCTCCGCTATTTCTCTGATGGTTAATTTGCGGTTATTGACCAACATTTCTTTTACTTTATCAAATTTTTCACGGACTTTCGATGTCGATGGTCTGCCACTGCGTTCATCATCTTCGATTGACTCACGACCACTTCTGAACCGCTCATGCCACTGGTAAACGACCGTTTTTTTTAGAGAATCGTTGCCGAAACACTTTTCCAACATTTCCAACGTCCGTGCGCCACTAAATCCGTTTTTTACGCAAAATTTAATACAAGTTCGTTGTTGCAAATTTAAATCCATTTCTGCAATTGTAAAAAATCGCCAACACACACAGAGATAGATGTACTCTTGGCTACGTAACTTTTGCAAATGTCAAGTTATGACACTAAGATTTAAAGGGAATATCAACAACAGATGTACCAATTTAACAAAAAAAAACAGAACTCAAATCGGAACAATGGGAGCGCCACACGGTGGTTATTCCGGGAACTTTTTGTTCAAGGTAGTATTCCTTTCATGTCTCTTTAAAACCACTCACAATACACTGCCGGACTTTGTCCAGACTATTCTCGAATCTGAATTAGCTGGATCCTGATTAGTAAGGGTTTTCACAATTTAGGAAAGAAACAGGATAATCCCATTTCAACCGAAGAGGGCTATGCCATCCCATTCCATGAGTGCAAATGCTTACCTCATCAGGGTGTCAGGAGGAATCAAATTATTATCAAGTAATGTCCAACGTATATCATGTCACAAAAGTCTAAATAGTTATTTAGTAACACAATCAGATCATAGAACATCAATGAAATTTCAGAAGTAGGTTATTTATTAACTCTTTTTTGTAACTTTTCACACTGGCAAGCAATCTGGAGCTAGCAAAACCAGCATGAAGTTAGGCTGTACTTTCCAGAATGTAAGCTAAGCTACATCAAGATTTTAGTAGGATTATTAATTTCTAAAAAAAAGTATAAAAATATGATAAAAATAACTAAAATATAATTAATTATATAATCCATGTTTTATAAAGTTGCCTATAAATCACCCTTTCAAGCAGTAAAAAAATTATACACTATTAATCGAAATCAATTAGCTATTGATAAACATTTTAATTACAGTCCATGCATGAGCCTTATTGACCTGAGGCACTGAGGGGGTTAAAAATTATAAGACCACAGAATCATTAACCAAAATACTTTTTAAAAAGAAATTCTTGGCACTGATGTAATGTAAAATACTCTCCCATCACCTTGCCTCCCTTCTCTGAGCTGCTCCTCATTGCCTTTGCGACAATGCAATGTTCCGTCACAAGAAAGATCCAATGCCAAAGGGATAGTGACCAATTCACAGCTCATCCACTAAAGAGTCAACAACTAACAAATCCAGACAAATAATGCCCCCATTATCCCAGAAACGCCATTTAACTGTTCTCTTATGCAAGCATGGCCAGGATTTAAATTTCTAGGTATCTACTGCACCCAGCCTTATGCCCTCCTCTTTAAATAGCTAAGTATTAAAATGCCAAACAAACAATGTTTTCTCCCTGGTAAATAAATAATTTTACCAAAAATGCATTAAGGATAGGTTTTTCTTTTTTTTACATCCAGTATGTGATGTAAGCCCATTTGATACCAATTAATTCCATGAAAAGGCAATAGAAGATATTTCCCTTATAAAATAAAATGTAAATTTAAGTAGATCCCATATTTTCAGTCATAGTCTGTATGAAGCATTGGGGTAAAAGAGTATTTCACGAATTTCCATTTGCCAGTCAACCATAACCAAGTTAAAACAGAACTACATAGACAAATAAGAAAGTAAACACTTAACCACTAAGTCATCAGAAAATCTCATATTGACCATAATTTTAAAATTAACTGTTAGCACTACAAATGTGAGGATTGTCCAGCAAGTGACTTATGTTTATGTGTAGCAAGCAAAGTAATGGGGGGACACAAAAGTTTGCTGTATTGCCGCACATACTAGGGCAGTACGCCTCCAGCTGCAGTGTTAGGAAGGCCGCATCATTTGTCATTTGTTTATAGTAGCAAGTCAAAATGAACAATACAATTGGAAATCTCGCAAAATGTAAAATCCATTCAGTGATATAGTTTTTGAGGGCAAAAAACTTCAAAGCTGCTGATATTTATCGGGAAATTTGTGCTCTGTATGAATCAAATGTGATGAGTGAGTGTTGTGCATCAGTGGTGTCATTCGTTTAAGAGTGAACACTCAAATGTCCACGATGTCCAAGAACTGGCAATCCATCTGTGATGAACAATGAACTGCTCCAGAAAGCCCAGCCGGATGGGAAGTTCTTGGACATCATGGACATTTGTCCATTCACTCTTAAACAAGCGACACCACTACTGACTTCGCTACACGCAACCTAAGTTACTCTAATAATAAATAAGATAACCCTCACACTTCCCAAATAGGCAATGTAAATTGAATCATTAGTTTCCAAAGTATCTGCATCTAGTCACTGACCAATGATAATACAATGAGCCAATAGTGGCCTATTATTGACCAATAAATCCCACATTTCTCTCACCTGATAAATAAGATAACCCTCACACTTCCCAAATAGGCAATGTAAACTGAATCATTAGTTTCCAAAGTATCTGCATCTAGTCACTGACCAATGATAATACAATGAGCCAATAGTGGCCTATTATTGACCAATAAATCCCACATTTCTCTCACCTGATAAGACTGGTTGTTGTTGGTATTTCCACTATTGTGATGGTGTTGTTGATAATTTTGCTGGTATCCATGGTGCTGCTGGTAGTTTTGCTGTTGAGCTCTCTGCTGGTTTTGGAACCGTGGAGGTTTTTGCTGGTGCTGTTGAGACTGATGTCCCCCACCAACAGTGGATCCTGATGACCCAGCCCTTGAACTCACACGGTTGTGCACACTAGATTCAGACCTTCCGCCACTGCTGCCTCCTCCTCCTCCCCCCCCTTCACGGTGAGCGGGATGGTTCCCTTGAAATCGGTTCTGATTTTGACTGTTGCCTCCACTCCATTCACCACCCCAATGGTTGTTCGAAGATGATGATGTGTGCTGGCCACTGGCATTCATATTGTTGGCAGAATGGCTGTTGGTCCGTCCCCCACCACCACCCCTGCCCCCCTCATTCCCCTTGTTCCACTTGCCAGTGTTTTCCCCAACACGATCGTTATTGCGCATTTTTCGTTCCCCACTACCTCCTTTCTTTTCTGTCTCTTTTTCTGAAGCAGATAGAAATTGGTCTTGTTGGGCAAGTAAAAAATAATAGGCACACCACAACTGTAGACATGCAATATTAAATTAAAAATGATGCAACTGAATGCAATGGCAAAAGAGGAAAATTCATTGGCATGCACCACAGTACACATTCAATGTACACATGTTTGATCCTAACACCTTAAAAATATCTCACAATAATAATTAGGAGAGAGCAATATCTGCACCAAAAAGAATCATTTCAGACAGTGAAAAACTGATTTCTTTTTCATTGGGGAACCAGTGGGAGGGAATGTATAAGAGGCTGTATAAAAGGCAGAGAGCTCTTCAAAAATTCTTGAAGGAATGCTAGTTGAGTCATAAAAGGGATATAAACAGCGAGAGGAATGAATATATGCAAAGCTATGGACTCTACTGCAAATTTTAGTGACCTGAGGACTTGAGCTCTTACATCACCTAAGATAATATTCAATCAATGAATGTGAAGAAAGAGTATAATATTAAATTAATGAATTCTTAAATTTCACTGAAATGATTAGGTATATGAAGTTTGTAAAAAATTATTTTCTTCTCTGAAAGAATAAATACATCCAAATTATGTAATTTATACTTGTAACACAATATTCAATTTGAAAAAATGCTAAAAACAAGCAAAATGGCATGCGTTAATCATGAAAAATATGCATATTCAACATCAAATAGATGCACCAGAGTGCGTTCATTCATATGTACAAGGAGAAAAAATTAAATAGAGTTAGGAATAGGAATAAAAGCACATGATAGAATGGCTATGAAATAAATCAACTTTTTACCCACTTGCTTAAATATTTATGTATTCTCAATACATTCTTCCATTAAATATCCAATTTGTTGGAGTTGGTCATTTTATTCTTTACAGGTAAAAAAATTGTTAACACTACAAGAAAATGAAATAAAGAACACACTATATTAATCCACAGAATTTTATTAAGGTACAACTTGTTCCCATTTTACCTGATGATGACAATGAAGCGTTGAAGTTAACCTTAGTTTAATAAAATTCAGAGGACAAATACAGTGTTCCTTATTCATGAGCATGAACTTCCAAATAGTTGAGCGTAAAACCATCAAATTCACTAAAAGAAGACGAGTTACCTACCCAACACTTTTTATTTTGTTCAATTTCATATGTTTCTTAATAATCAAATAAACTCTTCATGGCATTTTAAAACACAATTGCTAGTTCTCATTCCAGATGCAATCGTTTGATGAATAAATGGATCAACACTGAGAATGACCTTAACTGTCAGCTGCCTCTCCTACTAACTAATACTAATTCTAGATAGTTGGATCAATTCATGCATGCAAATGGATAATGATGAAACAAGTAGAAAATGATAGAATGGCTAAGAGATTTGAATTATATTTCAAAAGGTTATCTATGGGGATACTTTAAAATAGCTTAAAAAATGTCTCACCATTTTGAATAGGTAACTTGTCTTCCAGAAAGTCAAATAGAGAGAGGTTGCCAGAAGGCTTTGCAAGACCCTCCTCTTCCCTCTCACCCCCTCTCCTTGTATGACGACGCCCCCCCCTGTCCTCACGAGCATTTCCCCTTTCCTCTCTCCCAGTGTCCTCTCGGTTCCCACCACCTTTGTTCACTTCTTGCCGTCCTCCACGTTGCGACTCATCAGAGCGCCTCTGCATAAAACAACAACAGGAGGACATATTTGAGATACTTCAGAAATAAGATGGTCACACACTAAGGCAAGCTACAGAAATTTACAACAAAACTACATCATAAAAAATTAATGACTGAAGTGAAACTCCAATTTGTGATGGTGGAATTCAGCGAGAGTACAGCTCACTAAACTATCTAGGTCACACTGATTAGGTCAAAAAATAAGCCAAGAACTGAGGTTCCTTGAGACTGTTCTTTGATGGCAACTTTCATTTGAAACATCAAAGTTCAAATATATTGTGCACCATTGGAAAATAGGAAATTAAACAGAACAACATTTTTGTGGGTACACCCATCTCTGTTTTACACCTCTCTCCTGAAACACTTTCACAAAAACTTTCTTGATTCTTCTGAGGGAAAATACTTTAAATAAAATGTCACTCAAATTCTAAACCTTTCCTTGAGGCCCATAAATAAAATTGCATTTCTCACAATGCTCAACATAATTTATCATGTCCTCCCAGACAAATTTATCCACTTCATCCCCATCTCCATCACCACTGGCATTATCATATTAACATCTGACCAGTCATGAACCTCATTTTCACCATATCTACAAAGGGACAAGGTCTTCACTGATTCCCTGCCTAGTAAGGCCTCATGACTCCATGTCCATGTTGGTATCCACAAGCTGAATTTACTTTACATTCACACTGCAATAAAAACTGAACAAAAATAATGCTCTCATGGCAAATACAGGGTTCGTCCAGAAAATAAGTGCACTGAGCTCAGGAAAAAAAATTTATTACACTTTTACATATCTTAAGCTAATATTCCTCAAAATAGGACCCTTGTGAGTCGATACACTTGTTCCAGCGGCGTTCCCATTCCTGGAACGCTCCCGCGAAGGCATCATTGGGAACCTCTCGAAGACACGTCGTCACGGCCTCTTTGACGGCGTCCAAAGTCCCGTATCGCGTTCCTTTCAAACTCCTCTTTATCTTCGGGAACAGAAAGAAGTCCGGTGGTGCCAAGTCCGGGCTGTAGGGCGGGTGCCACGCCGTGCTTGACCAAGAAGTCCGACGCAACAAGCGCGGTGTGAGATGGCGCATTGTCGTGAAGCAGCCGCCAGATGTTTTTGATCGCTGGCCGGATGCGGGCAACTTGTTTTCAAAGCCTGTCGAGCACTTGGACGTAAAATGCAGCATTTACAGTTTGTCGTTCAGGTACTAATTCGTAGAGGATGACTCCCCTTTTCTCAAAAAAGACATTTGTCAAGACACTTATTTTCCAGACGAACCCTGTATATACTTTCACACTAGTAAGACCCAGAGGCACCACTCAACAATGAATTTTGCTACACCACAGACTTCCTGATATAACACGTAGCAGAATGACACATCATGCTTCATCGCCCAAATATATATTTTATTCAAATACATTTTCCTTAGAGTTTTTGCTAGAGACAGTTGTGACTACATGAAATTCACTCACAAGCAAAGAAATTACTTTAATTTTAGTTTGGCAAAAAAGATATTAATAATCAATAGAGTCTTCTAATTTAAGTGTACATAAAAGGATGCTGATTGAAGCAAGACATTATGTATAACCTTCCAATTATCCACATTCCTTTCCTTTTTTATTGAACCTCCCAATTTACAATGCAACCTGATAACATTGCATGAATTAAATCTACTCCTTCCACATTTTTGTTCCTTACATCTTTCTTCAAACGCTATTTTACTTCTTTCAGAAGCAAATCTGTACATTTAGATTTATTTTCTTATGGTAAGTTAAACTTAGAGAAATAATGATTAATTTGAATAAGGGTGTCATCACACATTGAAACATGTTTCTATTATTTCGCTGAGTGATGTTGAATGGAAGGATTTCATATTTTCTTACTCTAAGCTGTAAGTTCTCCTGGATCAGGACAGGTATTTCATTGTCAATGTTTTGGTGGCTAACTCTGCCCGGCCCTCAGGGTGTTGGGCACTAAGGTCAGATTTTGCCACATTTATACAACATAACCTTGATGGACAAATTCTCCTGCTTACCTTTACTTCTTTGCAGTCCTTCCTTATCTGAATTCTTCATCATACCTTATTGATTACCTGTGGAGTACTTCCCTTCATGGAGACTCAAATAATTAGCCTAATAAACTAATGAAGCCTTTGATTCTTCCTTAAAACTTGAAATACCAATTTTTCAAACGAACTGTCTTAAAACATCAGACATCATAAAACATCAGGCTCAGACTGAAAAAGGGATGCTCGTGTTAAATTAAATATATTAGGTATTTTGTGCAGAATACCTTGATAAGATTTTTAAAAATCTGACCTACCCACCCCTCACCAATCTTTGCATATGCCAATGTCGATTATACAAAATAACAAATATGATTACACAGTTTATCATTAAATTTTATGATGCATTAGGTGCTGTTTTGATAACATACAGCGAATTTAACCCCAAATGCATACTTGAATAAATGATTTAGATGTGGCTTCTTCATGACTTTTTATTTTACCCATAGCCATTAGTAATAGCCCACACATTGTAAAAGGTGATCGCATGGTTAGAAGTTTCATGGCATTCACTTATTTTCAAAACTTCGAAAACTTCGATGGAATTGTCAACTAAATAGAGCTCTCAGCCGAAGAGAAAATCTGGATGGATGATGACATGCCAAAGCCTTATGACACATAGAATAACTAATTGACAAAATGAGCAAATATAGGGATAGAATTTGTAAAAGATTTGTTGCAAAAGGAATATTAGACAACCTTTCACACGTTGCCAATATTAACACTTTTTTTCATCTGAATGACACCATCTGACTTCATCTAAGAATTCCATGTTCACACTTACATTTGTGCTTAGGTATATTAATGTAAAGGAATAAAATGGGTATTAATAATTTAATTTTAGAGCAGTTTCACTAATATCCAAACCCTAGGGTGGCATTTTCCACATAACTTGTGAGATTCGTAATGAGTGAAAATTTTTAAAAAAAAAGTTCAGTCTCTGGGCTAAATTAGATAAATAGAAAATTAGAGAATTTACTTTTGGGAGAAATTGATACTTAAGATTCTCTTCCACCACTTAACTCCAATAATTCAGGTCAATAAGAAAGAATAATAGGATATCATGGTCATAAGGCTTTGGCCTCGAATTAAGAGAAAGTTGAAAACATCTATTAATTAATAAAGGCAGCGATATCAGATGAATTATGATAATTAAAGAAAATAGGTGATGTTTGCTAAATTATTATTGATATATTTAATTCCTCCTGTAAAAACCACGTTTTACAATTAACCACATGAAGAACCTTTTTATTTAATTCAATAACTTAATGGGTATTTCTCCTAAATAAGAAAAATTTTAAAGCATGTTTGCACTCAACAACATGACCCTTGTATTAACTCTAGGGATACCAGTACTCTTCAGACTAAAGGCATTAAACACCTATTTAACTGTCCCATTAAATAACCAGCTAAATTTTCATAGTCACTTTTAAAGCAGTGGAGTCATGACTCCTGAATGAACAATCTTTGCATTCAACACAGTATTTTGTAGCGTGCTACATTTTAAATAAGTTATTTTAAATTCCAAATTTCTATCAAAATATTGCTGAGAATATAGATGCAGAAAAAAGAATATTTACAAATTTTTCCCATTAAAATAATGCTATTCAACTACAGCATACTTGCCTGTAATGACCGGAGAGCCCGGTCAACATTGTTTTTATTTTGACGGAGAGCATATTCTGCTTGTGAAATGGTAAAGCCCATATCAACAATTTGCTGGACATTATGATCAAGCATCTGGTGAGCAAAAGAAATCATGACAAGTTAAATATATTTGCATCAACAAAAATAAATAAATTACTGAGAATTGTATCCTGAAGCTAACCTGTTTATTTCCTCCACCAAATATTTTTTTGCAGCCAGCTTTTGCAGCCTCTGCAATAGCATCCTTCCTCTGAGCCTCAAATTCTGGATTCTCCTTGTTTTCTTTATTGCCAATTTCTAGGGACTAAAAACAAAGACAAAGAATTTAAGCAGAAAGTGAAAGATGCAATATATTTGTTGAAAAAATACTAAATTGGCATTCAAATTTTGGCACTATCAGTACAAAAAATCATGTTCCTATATGCATTTATTAGATTGTAACAACATTATCAATGAAATATCAATTTCAATCATTTGTATTCTTTATGAAAAGCATTTTTATATGAGTAGTTTAGAGAATTAAGTAATTAGTTGTACTAAATAAGATCTTGAAGGAGGACAGTACTGTTGTGTATGTGTCAATATGGTGCAAACAACCCAAATAAAGGGGTTGCTATTCCATAAACGTTAACTTTCAAATAGTACTTTCAGGAATACTCAATTGTACGATTATATGGTTTGTATAAAAAGTAATGGGAAATGATTTAGAAAAAGATTTATTCCAGATATTGCTACAATGGCTCAAAATTCTTCAAAGTCTTTCCTTTCAAAGGAATTTCCTTTAATTCTGAAGGGAATTGGGAATGCAAAGTTTTGAATTCCCAATTCCCTAGAGCATCAACACACTTTTGCCAGCACCTTTCCTAAGTCTCAAAGGCTCCCTGGTACACAATTCCAGAAGGTCCTGAAGAGTATGCATGCAAGCTTCTTTGGCAGCACTTAGGGGCCCAAACTAGTGCCCTTTGAGGGAGGATTTCACTTTCGGGAATAGGAAATATTCTGCCAGTACCAAGCCAGGACTGTAAAGGGTTTGGAGAATCAAAGCATCGCTTTGCAGATGGTCTTCATAAGCAGATATTCGACTCTGCTTTTGGTTGTCTGTCAAGACCTCTGGGATGAGTTTACCATAGATTTTTTGCATCGCCAAATTTTCAGAGATAATGAATGGTGGGCATTGTCATCTTATCAATGCCAATATGATCTGCAATATTCACATACTTAACAGAGAGTCTGAATTAAGTACTTCACGAAAATGTTGCATATTGTCATCAGTTCTTGACATTGACAGCCATCCAGTGCAGGGCTTGTCATCCACTCTATCGGCCATCTTTGAAGATCTCTTTTGTGCCACTTAAAAACCGCAGCTTATGACATGCTTTCATCCAGGAACACTTGGGGAATCATGCCCAATACCTCTGTACCCAATTTACCTGGTCCAGCACGAAATTTGATGGCATACTGCTGTTCTATCATTCGCTGCATTTTGCACTTGCACCAAGTCAATTGACAGGGGTCCATTAAAAGCATGATCTAGCCTAAACGAATCCTCACAGGCAATTAGCACTTGGCACATGTTGAATGTTAGACCATCCACTACCAAGCCTGCACACTGTGACATAGTCAAGTAATTGTTCCCAATACTTTTATACAAACCTTGTAGGCCCAGTTATAGGCAATGTTACAATTAAACTAAATAAATATAGCACGCAGTACTAATTCAGGTAAAAATACATATGAAAACACACAATAAGCAAGTATAAAGAGTAAATGATAATTTTGTCTGATAAAGTTGTGCTATTTATTCATGTACTGATAGTATTTAAAATGCTAAACAAAATCATATTTTCACTTACTTTGAAGTTTCTATCTTGAGGATTCGCCCTAAGAATTTTCTGCCCAAAAGGTATCCATGGAGGAGCTGCACCTTCTTCTCCAGCCCAGTTTCTAGAGTGTTTAGCTAAACTCTGAAAGAGTAATGATTTGATAAAAGTAATATTAATGCTTAAATATAATGACTTTTTCACTGCATAAATTAACAATTAAATCTCAAATTCACATACAAAAAGTTTACAATAATTTTTTACACAACCACTGGCCTACTATGCACATTTAAATAAATGCAATAAGATCCTAAAAGTAATGACACTGAACCTGGAATTTACATGAAATCTTACTGCTCCGTGGAGTTGACACATTGGCTTTTACCATGTTTTCCCAGGTTGAATTATTATGCTTGGAGTGACCCTTGAGTTTTACCAAACAAAAACCTTCCTTCTCACTATTGGCTATTCTCTACCCTTGCGCATAATTCTCTATCATGAGAAAGTCCCTCCATTAGCTTAAACATGAATAATGGCACTTAGATACATATATTCACACAACAATATTTACTTACTCTATTTAATTCCCATTTTTCGACTAGAGCTGTTACTTGACCACCAAATACCTCAAGATGATGGGGTCTTAACAGGAGCAGACCATGCATCATCGGAATGACTCCACCTTTCAATAGCACTTTGGTTCCAGGTGGAGTATTAAGGCTGTAAGATAAGAGAAATTACAATTGTTAAAAGCAGCCATTTGGCAATACAAATTATGACTTGAGGACAGGGCAAGTAGCAGTAATACAGAGGAAAAACAATACAGCAAGTAAATATTAGGGCTTCTAGCCATTCTTTAAGATGGTTGAGGTTTCTCTCAGAAACTGGCAAGGGATGAAGGTTATGGTTAAAATGTTGTTCATGATATTCATAACTTGCTATAACTTGGTTTGGGAGTTTAATATTCATACTTAAAGAAGTCATCAAAAATTCTCCTGTGCCAATTCTTGGAGAGGAATGATGAGATGGGACAAAGGAGAAAAGCCTGGGGGACCTACCATTATTAAGGCAAGGACTGAATGGGGTGATGAATGCACAAACTTAGGGCACAGGTTGCATTGTAAAAGGTTAACAAATTCCATAGTATTACATGAACGAGGGGCATGAACACCATAAAGAATCTATGCACTTGGACTCTAGCATGAGGTGAAAAATCAGGCATGTCTATGGCAGGTATGGTATTCAATAGCACTTTTCAATGCCAGCCAGAGTATTCAGCCAGAAAAATGAGTGAGGGAAGGGTGACTGTTCAAAAGGTTGGTTAAACTGTTTGGGTATATTTGACTTAAATTCCCTCATTACCCTTTACATCTCGCCATCAAGTAATGCCGGACCTAGGCAAGCTTCATCAATGTCATATTCTCCTTCTGTCTAATACAAAGCAGCTTGCTGTTTGCCGGTCTGTCCCTGAAGTAGTGAACTTATTTTTTTCTCCAGATAGACAGAAGGATGGGTGGTAGTTTCTCTGGCTGGATTAGAGGGAGTAGAGTTTCAGGAAAGTCTAGAGGCTGGTGGCAGTTGGTACCCAGCCTTGGCAAACTGCGGATCGTTCATTTACAAAACCTCTTTCACACAACCTCATTACGCTCCCTCATGAAATGATTATTCAAGCAAAGCTATGCCATCAAATTTTGTGTGAAACTGGGCAAAAACAGGTAAGAGACTCATGAAATGCTCAAGGCAGCTTATGGTGATAACGCCATAGGTAGATCAGTACAGTGTTTCTGAGAGGCACAAGTTGTTTCAGGAGGGTAGAGAAAATGTTGAAGATGATGAACGTTCAGGATGCCCTTTGACCTCAAAAAGTAACAAAATGTCTTGCAAGAGTTTTGTTAAACAGGGACCGTAGATTAAGTATTTGCATGGTTTCTGATCATAAGTGAGGTTCATAGACTTGTGACCAAAATCATTGGTGTCATGTGTACCCGAACAATGACCAAGTTCGTTGGTTCACCTTTTACTTCCACTAATAATATTTCATAACTCACTTGCTTCATCTACAGTTATGAATCAATGCCAAACATCTGACTCGCTTTGCTTGAACTGCTCCAACAGGGTCTTGAAAATGTTCCTTTTGGGTGCATTTTTTATACAAAGTGAGAAAAAGCAATACCCAAAGCGCGAAAAGCGTGTCCAATGACAAAAGTGTTCCTTCAACATGTCCATAACCTCCCCTATCTCCATACCCATAATTCAATGGCCTTACAGTACCATTTGGTGAACTTTTTTGATGCTAACGGTGGTTGATGCAGTTTTTGGCTCACCTGAATGCTCATCATCAGCCAAGCTGGTATGGCCATGTTTAAATTCAGCCACCAAAATTTCAGTTGTAAAGGATAATGCAGAGTCCCCATACCCAACATCAAACTTGGCTTTGATTTGCAAAGCCTTTGAAAAACAAATATATATTTTATTCCAGCTTGACACTCAATTTTTTCCATTTTCACAAAAAACCCTCACAACAACTCACTCAAACGACTGTCAAAACACAACTAAGAGTCCAAAATGGCTGGTAAGTACCTTTCAACGCATGCACAAACATATTCCCTAACTTTTGCTGAAGAGAGTTGCCATCTTCATGTTGAAGTCGGAAGCTTTTCAGACAACCTTTGCATCTATGTTTTGTCTCTCCATCTCTCACTTTATATTTTCTAATTTTCCTGTCTTTAACTTTGTGCTAACATTCTAAGTCCCAATTCTAACTAGTTCAGTCCTGTTCTGTGCAACTGCTGTCACTTTCTCTTTGCAAGGATTTTGTGATATGACAATCGTGGAAACTTTGCCTCTCTTACTGCTGTGTTTGACAAAAGACCATGTGGGTCGAGTTCAATAGTTCCCATGACTCATTATCAGTATGGTGTCCATCCTGGCATTCTAGGAATGAATGATTAAGATGGTTTCCTATTGTCTTCTTCAAGAATCTTTTTAATGCAACACCATCACACAAATGGGCACCCCATCAACGTCAGACACTTTTGCAACCGCATCACTTAGAAACAGATGCCACAAGGACTACCTTTCATCTGCCTACTACCCTTCAATATATCTGGCATGGGTGATCCTAAAAGGGGGAAAATTTATTGCTCCACCCAGTACAGCTCAAGGGGTCATCAGAACACAGAAGTTCTAATCAATGGCAAATACTCACTCACAAACTAAACCCTTGTTAATCCACAACTCCCACATAAATCAGAGTTCACCCCAGCCTTTAGTAACAGCTAAAATAAAAGTATGACCATTTATTTCAAATTCAGTCAATGCAATAGTCAAAATGATGGAGATTGCCTTACCAATAGCAAATAAAACATAGCAAATTAGTTTATACGACTCACTTTTTTAAATTGTATGTTCTCACAGAAAATAGTAAGCCAGGTTTAAATAAGTAAAGGATGGGTTTAAATGGGAGCTAATACATTAACAAGGTCTGAATTCACGACTCTTTGACCAGTGGCTGATTCATAGACCACATGAACCTTGGACATTGTTGGTATGACTATCACAAATTCCTTATTTGATCATGGATTTAAAGAGAAGCAATGAAATACCTTAGAGACTGAATATGCTCAAACTCAACTGCTTGGCAAGTGAGCTGACCATCAGAAAGGGTAAATTTCAGCATCCTTGGTGCTCCTCGAGATTCTTCATTGGCCTTCGGAGCAGATACATTTCTAACTTTTTGTACTTGAACAACCATCTTGCCAGAAATCTGTCAAATAGAATTGAGATAAAATTAGATTAAACAGCATTCCAACACTGAAACACTTCAATTCATACTTATCATGATAATCAGCATACACCACATTCTTCAATGTAAAAGTTACTTTAATAGTACAGAACAATTAATCATTAAATAACTGAATAAAATCTGTTAAAGAGATAGTCGGAATTTGTTGTTTCATATGTAACTTCATGGAATTTATAAAACGTATTAAAATGAAAGAAGTAACTTTGAAACTCCACACAAGCTTTATTAAAACAAAACCTGTGATGGAATCCAACCCAAAAATCTAGGTTGACTTTTTTAAGTCTGTGCATGCATGTTATAAGTGTGTGTGTACATGTATATATATGGAGATAGAAAGAGGAAATATAGATATTTTAGGTCTACGCAAGGTGAGGTGGAAGGATACTGGGGATTACTAGAGTGATAACTATAGAATAATATACAGCGGCAGGGATGAGAGCCAACAAGGGGTTGCCATAATATTGAATAAAGACGTAGGAAGAAGCGTAGTAAACATAGAACAAGCAACGGATAGAATATTACTCATAGAGATTAAAGCAGAACTGACGAACTTAGTCATTGTTCAGGTATACATGCCACCGAGCAACCACAAGGAGGAAGATGTCGATAGGATGTACGATGAGTTAGAAGATATAATCGCATGTGTTCCTGCAGGGAAACATTTGATAGTGATGGGGGATTGGAATGTGAAGGAAGAGATGGTGATGTGGTGGGGGATAGTGATTTAACCTTGTCATGTAGTGCACCAGCTGACAAACCTAGCCTTCTTTCGTGTATCTTTTGCTGTAGTTGACCCAGGGGGTTAGCATGGTATTGCTCAGTAATTAATTGACCAGTGAGAAGATAATCTGTCAGCAGAATCCCTTTCACATCCCAAAAAACCGAAAACATCACCTTTCCAGCAAACCGAATTGCCTTTGCTTTCTTTAGTGGTAGTGAATCAACATGTTTCCGCTGCTGTGACTGCTATTTTGTCTCTGGGGTATAGTAGTGGACCCAAGTTTCATTTTGGTTACAAACCAACACAGAAAATCTTGTTGATTGCTCTTAAAACAGATCAAATATTGTTTGGAAATATCCATTCCGATGCATTTGTGATTCTGCATTAAGAATCGCAGCACCCATCTAGCAGATAATGTTCTCATCCAATTCCATATTGTTATAATGAGATATGCCCAATTTAATGACATTCCTACAGCTTCAGAGATTTCTTACACTTTTAGCCGACAATCCTCCATAATCATTTAATGTATTTTTGCAATAATTTCTGGGGTTGTGACACATTTTGAACAAACACTACAAGGGTCATCATCTAAGCTGCCGCAACCAAACTTTAACTCTTTGTCCACAAGGCAGCAGCTAAATATGAAGGAGAAGAGTCCCCCACAGTGTCCTAAAAGTCAGCATGAATTTGATTTGATGTCCAAATTGCTTAAAAATCAATTTTTTCAAACTTCACTAATCACTACACGAGAGCAACAACAGAGGCATCTGCACTCTCTTCCCAGAGCACTGATGCATTATGTATGTACTCATAAAGGATTACCTATTACCACATGGGAAACTCATTGCGCTAGCACTGACATATGGTGGTGATTCCGAGAACCTTACAAACTACCCTCGTAAACAAAACAAAGGTTATAGATTATCAATATTGATGGAAATAAAATAAGGATATTGTTGTTTATGCAGTTTCAAAGAAAGAAAAAAAGCTAAGTTAAATATTAAAATAGGAGCTCATAAAATTAACCAAACGAAACAGTGTACCAACCTCAGAAGTGTTTGAGACCAAAATGGTTAACGTAGTATGCACTAAGGAGAAGGATTGCATTAGGCAATGAGGCTTTCTCAAGGAGGAGGGAGTTGATGACGAGGATAATGAGTAAAGATGTTAAGAAAAGGTTGGTTAAAACTTCGACGTGGAGTGTGTTTTTGTACGGCATGGAAACATGATTACTGAAATAAATGATAGGTATAGATTGGAGGCTGTTGAAATTTGATATAAGGAAGGAAAAAGGTGAAATGAAAAAGAGAGAAAACCAATGAGGAAGTACTCAGCATGGTGGAAGAGGTGAGGGAATTGCTGGGAGAAAACCAAAGGAGCCATGAAAGATCAATGCAGAGCAGCGATTGGCAATATGATGTTGAAGCCCATTACATTGGGGAGATGCAAAGTTGTAAGAATAGCAAGAAGGGTGGAATGAAGAAGGGAAGAAAAATGCGTAACTAAAGATGGGCTTAATGAAGTGTCACATATCAGGGTGTTTTGTTAGGACAGGAAATGAAATGTGTCAGTGTACCTGTATAGTCCATGTCCATCCAAAACTGATATTAACTATTAATAAAGCAAAAGGGAACGTACTACGGCCGAATGAATGCAATGAATACAAGTTACCCAAAGCCGTACTCTTGGTTTTTTTTTTTTTTTTTTTTTGCAATGAGATCATTCAAGGGTGGTTTTGGAGGCTTAACACTAAAATTCAGGCCCCGGTTAATGATATTAACTAGTAGATCATCCTGGTTCAATCATTTTTCAAAAATCACACGCACCATAAAATTGTTTTTAATGGAGGATAAAATGAGAGAATATTAGTAAGCACATATACATATCATTATTTGATGATAGGAATGAAAGTCGGAGGGGAATTCGTAAAATCGGTTAGGTTTGCTGATGACCAAGCATTAGTTGCTCAGTCAACCAAGTGGTTGCAAGCATTGCTGAGTGAATTGGAGGTTCAGTGCGATAGATATGGGATGAGAATCAATTTTAATAAAACAAAGGTTATGCGATTTTCCAGAAAGAAAAAGGCTACGCTAAACATTAAAATAGGAGGGGAAAAAATAGAGCAGGTAGAACATTTTACATATCTTGGAAGTGTTTTGGACTAATACGGTCAATGTAGTAGGGACGTAAGGAGAAGAATTGCGCTAGGCAAGGAGGCTTTCTCAAGGAGGAGGGAGTTGATGACGGGGACATTGAATAGGGAGGTTAAGACAAGACTCGTAAAAACTCTGATATGGAGCGTAGCTATGTACGGCACGGAAACGTGGTCGCTGAAGCAGGAGGATAGACATAGATTGGAGGCTTTTGAAATGTGGGTGTGGAGAAGAATGGAGAAGGTGAAATGGACCGAAAGTAAAACAAATGAGGAAGTACTAGAGATGGCGGGTGAGGAGAGGGGTTTGTTGAGAGAAATCCTATGGAGGCAGGAAAAATGGATGAAAGGCATATTGAGCGGTAGTGGAATGTTGAGGAATGTAATAGAGAGGAGCATGTTGGGCAAGCGAGTAAAGGGCAGGAAACTTGATAGGGATGTTGGACGGGATGAAGGGAGGAAAGAAGTACACAGAGATGAAGAGGGACCTGATGTAGATTAGGTTGCTGGATTGTGTTTTGTTTGGAGTTAAAGAATGTTTATTTAATAGTTGTGTCCATCCAAAAACCTACCTTAACCGGTAAATTACCTAATAATACATATACATACAAATATATATATATATCAATCAATCTCCTTTTGAGGACCAATAACTGCAAATATTTAGCATGAAAATGCTCAAAATTTGACTGTGACTGAAAACGGACACCAACTGTACACAAGTAATATCCAGTTACAAAATTGTCTGAAATTCCCTTCCATCAGCAGTCTACTGTACAGTCACAGGCTTATCTTAGAAGAAACTTTCCATTTTGTAAAAGGAACAGAAAGAAATCCTTGTAATTTCAACAGATTTATTTTAACATTTCTTCCATGGAGAAATTCCAAAACTTGAGTTTTGGTCATTAATTACTTGGTTTGGGGTGACTCAGTTACTGATGAGGCACCTCTCAGCAGAAAAAATTCCACAATACATTTCCTTGAAAGAGGCAGGTGCCTCACCTACACCCCAGACCTCACAGTTTTAGGAGGAGGTCAGAAAAGAAGCCTTCTCATTATTCTTGTTCATCCAAGCTAGTGTGCTGTTTTTCAAGAGCAAATTGAGTAAACAAATTGGAATAGGAGGAAAGGCATTTGCCTCTACAACAATTATTTGGAGGAATATAGACTTACAAGTTATTTTAGGGGGAATATGGGCATTCTGTTATGAGATATTGAAACCATATGACCAAAAGTATTAGGTAAAAGTAACGGGTATATTGATTTGGTGTCCAAACTCAGCTTTATTTTTTTATGTATTGGCTTACTACAAATATTTTCCCTACTACTTTAGTAATTTAGTGGTAATCAAATGCTGTAATTTTTGAGCTCTTGTACTCTTGAAATACAGTGTAAGCATAATTTCTCTTGAATCTTTCTCATAAAGGAAAAAAATTTTTCCCATGCATATTAATGCAAAATATGATAATGTGTTCCATGCCAAAAAAAATTATGTACAAGGTTTATTCAAAGAAAATTACACAAACTGTTTAGGGATCGTGAATCATCTTCATCTTTTCTTCTAATATGGAATGAAGCAATCTGAGATGTGAATTTGATTAGCAGAAAACACAAAAGAATCAAAACCTAATACATACCTGATTCTATTTACTGGAAAGTTGTCTAAAGATAAGTTTTTGCTGACATTTCAAAATTTTCTTATCAAGAAAATTTAAAAAAAGATGTCTCGCCACAGTTAAAAACCTGTTGTGGCAGGTAACCCTCAGCACTCATGATCTCCTTGAAGTCAACGATCAAGTTCGCTGTTGTCTTTGAGTCAGAGCTTACTGCTTCACCATACCTCACAGCACTGTGGATATCATTTCTTCTCTTAAACTTTTTGAAATACTTCTATTTTCCCCGAAACACTTCTTTTTGGGCCATTGATGATCTTGGCACCTTCTTCACAACATCTGTGAAAATATCTTCCACCTTCTCACAAATGATGTTCTCTTTAATAGCATCACCCTACCATTGCTTTTTGTTAATCAATATGATAATCTAACTTTCAACATCATTGAGGATAAGTAACCATTGTGTAGATATTCTTGCAGTCCCTTGAAGCAGCTATCTCCTTATTTTTGTCCTTCTTCTTCAGGATAGTGCAAGCCATCGATGTCAACCGATTGTATGGGCTTGCTAGATCAGCCATGCCCACACCTCGTTCTTGCTTTTCAATGATTTAACTTTTCATTTCTATGGTTATTTTTACATACTAATGGCTATCTTCTTGCGCCTTCTTCTTTTGGGATATATTGTTATAACTATGCCAAAATGTTATTGAACTTTGCACAAACAAATTAATTTTCTGGCCACAAGTTTTAAAAAATGTGTGATCAATAGCAACACTCAGCTGCTAGTGGAATGAGCGCTAAACACAAACTGAAGAAGCAGGCATGCATTAATTATTCTAAAAATCACATCTCCTTGTCAATTGTTTCGTGAAAAATTACTCTTTAAATGAATTGTTTTTGTAAAAATATTTCTTCTTGAGGTGCAAATTGCTCATTGTGCAAGATATGCTACAACAATTCACAATGAAGTGGAATGAGTTTTAAACCTATCAAAAAATTAGAATGTTGGTACATTCTCTTAAAATGTGGAACATTTTTCTTCCTGTTACTGGGCTATTTCATCAAGTTACAATGCTATTGATGTGCTTATGATAAAAAATATTATAGAAGTTTTGAATTTGTTAAATAAACATATATTGGACATGGTAGCCTACAGGTAGGGCATTGGACAAATGACTGCAGAGCCTGGCTTTGATTCACGGGCATGTCTCCGGACACTGTCAGCTTCACCTGAGTTGTGATTTTTTTTGGGTACCAGAACAACCTGGGAAAATATAGGGGGGGCAAAGTGAAGGTTCTGGTCCTCTACCCTTAGGTGTGAATTCCACATGTTTTTGGGCTTAGTATTGGGTGAACTCTACCATCACTGCTCAAACTGACCTTTAGGTTAATAACTGAGTTATGGTTTTTACACAGATATGTGTTTGTTAAAGTAATACAAAACCTAGAAAATAAATTACAATGGGCAAAAGCATAAAGTTCATTAATATCATAGGTAGTTTATGAAATAGCAATCGATTATGGATTGCCTCACACAAATATGACTGCCATGGACTGTCTCAAGCATTAATTCTAGTTTGTCCAATGCAAATTTCTCAATTCATTTTTTTTATCAATTCATAGGCAACAAAAAATGCCAGTGGCTTCTTAGATTGAATGTAACAATGGAGAAATGACATGCAATAGCGATAAAGAAATCAAAAAATAGTTTAATAGCTCAAAAGTTGAAGGGGCAGGCAGCCAAATTATTGCATTCAATGTTCTAAAATAAAACACCTTACGAATTATTTTGTTGATGTGTATGTGGAAGTTGAACTTCTAATATAAAATTATGTCTAAATCACTATGGAATCTGACTGAGAGGGTAGGGTCACGTAAGAGGGCATACAAATGCAATAAAGGTTTGCCATTCAGTGAAAAGGTCATCACTGCTGATTTTGAAGGGATGGTACTGAATTGCTAATTTGAGCATCATCCATTAGTGGAAGTGAGGATGGATTGAAGAGATTGGGTATCAGAAGGACTGTCAACCTACTTGAGAATTTAAAATCAGCATCAAAGAAAAATAATACACCGATATGGGATCACATGTACATATTATTTTTTTCAGTTTTGCAAGATTATGTCTTCTTGTACCACAGAACCCTCCAGTTGTACCAATTTCACAGAGGGCAGGACCCTCAAATAGTGAATTATTTATCAAATAATTATTCCCTTGTAGGTGCTCTTTCAACTAAGAGACCAGCACACACATCTTGATAATTGAACAGCTTTATACATCATCTTTATCACACACACATATCTTTAAAGACCTAACAAAACAACAATAAAAGTCGTTTGACAAGCTTGTTGGAGACCAGATTAATATGTTGGATTTGGATTGAGGGACAAAAAAGGATGGGAGAGAAGAGATAAGATAAAAGGCTACAGATGTTATTTAAGCTAAAGCAAATGCATGAAGAATGGAAGTGGATATAGATGAAAGAAAGATACACAATTAAAATGAAATTTGAAGGACCCAGCAAAAGGGGATTACAAAGCAGTTTAAGCCAATATGCTGGCAAGGGCTGCAGGTCACAAGAGGAGACAAATGGAGAGTAAATTAGGCTACTCAGGGTCAACAAATTAAAAACATAAAATGACCTCAACATAGAGAAGGAAGTCTGTACATGAGTTAAAAGCTTAAATGATAATTATCCAGACTCTTTGTCAAAACCAGCTTCAAAGCTACAAACATTCTTCTTCAGGTGCCCGACTCTAATAGAGTCACAAAAAATTAGATACACGACTCTCTTAATGCAAACCCCCAGCCATGTCTCCAGATGATACAATAGTAATAACACTCCAAACTTGCCACTCTCAAGAGGTTGAATTTTCTTTATATTGTAACAATATTTATTAATTTTTACGCTTATAATACAAAATAACATTAACTGTTTAAATAATCAATCATCTCCGAATCACGATTTTCTGTGGATTTTTACACATGGTTATGGCAATGTTCAAGGATAATTATTACCATTCTAAGGACAACTTAAGATGTGAAAATAAAAAAGTTATTCAGTCAATACAGCAAACTGTGTTGATAACCACATTAGTGAATAATTAATTTTAAAAAATATCAATATATTCACATCACTCCAATTAATTCCTCTGAATATGCACCCATTTTTTTACTGACGAGACACTATGGACGCCAGGATGTCCTACTTTACAAATATTAACACAATGATTTTGTGAATTTTATTTTAACTGGCACCTTATTGGGTTTGAAAGTTATGAACAAATTTCAGAAAATAAATATTATGGCACTACAAAAGAATTATTGAAATCCCAAAACTGCAAAAATACTTAAATGCAAAGATTTCAACAATTAGCAGTGCTACTGTTTGGTAACCTCTGAAATGTATCAGGTTTACACTTTAAAGCAGTTTGTGTTCTATTAATCCAAAAGGGTTATTTTGTTGTACCTCCAACAGAGCATCAAAATGGCATTGAAATATAACTATTCATCGCCAACAAATGCTTATGATCATTAGCAGAAAATACAATTTAATGACCAGCAAAGCCACTTACACTTTCCAGCTTTCCATCGTTGACGTTTTCCGGAAAACTTCCTGTTCCAATTTCTCTAAGGTCTACCTGCAGATTAAATTCCAAACTATGTGTAATTTCGTCTTTTTATAAACAGCATATGCTTCATGAGCTGAAGCAGAACACGAGCTTCAAGAGAGATCAAATAAAAACTAATGTACAAGTAAACACAGTTTACTCACATCCAGTGCTTTGCGTGCAACGCTTTTGATATCACAATTATTTTCGTTGCCAGTTAGTTGCTTGAACCCCTCGGGTGAAATATGCCTAAGTAAAAAGCCATATACAATTCAAAATATATTTCACTTCCTAGAGCCGAGATTGCCTGAACAAAATATATTAGAAAATACTGACAAAATATTAACACCTATTAATGCACAAAGATTTAAATATAAATTAAACGTAGGCCCGTTAAACATACTGACTCTATATTTATAATATTTACGAGCTTACCACCCGAGTTCTTTCAACTTTTCAAGTACGGCCATCTTTGCATAATATCTTGTCAGGGTCGATAGAGAAGAATCGAAATGTTATACCTTTCTGAAAAACACCTAATTTTAAAATATAATTAAGGACCAATTAACCAAGCTTAAAAATCCCATTTATGATTATCTTCTATCACTTTCGCTTTTTCCCCAGTAATACGCATAGTAACCTTCGATGAAGAAAATCGGGAAGTTAGCCTCGCGAGCAGCGACGATAACATTAGTGTGACATTGTCGCATTCTGATGATTCTTGTGCATGTTGAGTGAATTTTGTTGTGTACCCTAAATTGACTGTAGCACAATGATAAGAATTCAACATCAAAGTGATGATTCCGATTCAGTGGAAGAGAGGAAGAAAGTCCGCGATGCCGTCTTTGGGAACGTTACAACGTTTTTACTTTTGATAGGACTAATACGATCCGGTATATTGCTATCTGTTGTGGTATTTATCAATAGATCTAAAAGTAAATGTATTTCTAACTGAATGTTCTCTTTTCGTTAGTACCCTATGTAATGCAGCAATTCAAGAATGTAAACTGAAGAGTGGTGTCATTCATAGAAATGACCGACGAAGACCGAAATTAATATAATCATCCATCCTTAACATCACCGAGCGCGCACAACTCCCATGATTTTAACTCTTGGGACCCATACGGCTTGCTCATTGCCCTGGCCGGTGTATGGATCTACATGCGTATTTCATTTCACTCATCAGAATGTACGTGAGAATATAGAAAAGAAATGTAACATATACTAAGTCAATAAAAATGTGTTTTAGACCGTATACTTCTTATGTGTAGTATATCAAACTCAATGAATGTTGTCGAAATATTTGCCCATTACTAATGAAACAAGCCTGAAAAAAACGTGAATTGAAATTGAATCTATACTTTTCCAATCCTGATTTTTGTTACGCTTGGTATCGAAGAGATAGAATTCTTGGTGTATAGGCATGCATGCAATTGGTATTGTAAATAAACTAAAGAGCAGCCAAAGAATGGAAATATTTCATCTTAGCAAATCCGGTTAAGGTGGAGCAAAATCTTTTTACTCAACCTAGCCTTGGGCTGAATGTCACTAATTTAAACTAAATCTTATTAGAATTACAATAAATTATGCCAACATAAATCGTCTGATAGTTCATTAGTGGCACATACGGTGATTGTTGTTAATGTCAAGAAATTTAGTTGGTCTGAACTTATGATAACACTTCATTTACCACAGCTTGAGCGGTTAATTTTTGTCTTCGACGCTTTCATCAAAGTTAACCCATGCAGTTTTTGAATGCAAATCATAAGTTCACAGTTTCAAGTTTTAAACATTTGGCTAATAATTTTTGGTTCCATCAAGTTAATGACTCAACAACTGTTGCATTTTTTCACCAGTGAACTAATGTGGTCTAAATCATGAAAATCCTCAACAAAATGATGCATATGAGAGCTTAGGCATGACTCGCCAATGGATCAGTTCTAGGGTATAATGACATGTCATACTGTGTTCCAAGGATAGTCATAATAGTAGTGTACTTATGAGTTAATGATAAGCTCATATCTGTGAATTTAGTTCAAATATATGGAAACAAGAGCAAAGAATGTCCCGTGGACGAGTTTTTGGGTCGCTGGGAACTCTTCGACCACCCACGGTACAGGCCTGACCGTGCACTTGAAACAGTGGCTCGGTGGACTATGTTTCGAAACCAGAGGAACCCATGTTGTTAAGCTCTCAGGCGGCGAGCTTCTATGTAGAGGGGTTAAAAAAGCTGGTGCAGCGGTACGAAAAATGCTTAGAAGTGAACGGCGATTATGTAGAGACGTGAAGTAGGTTTGTAGCTAACTAAAAGTGCCAATAAAATGTATTTCATACAACTATATATTTTCCTGTGACCTAATGGCCCTTACTTGATGAGCATGCCTCGTAGAATCATTGTGCGATCAGTTACTCATTCCGTAGATTAATGACTATTGTGGCCTAGGAAACCAAATGACCCTTAGACGAATTAGCTCCCTTGACCGCTGGAGTACATATATGAAGTCTTGTTATTATTGTCAATGTACAACTATCCCCCCCCCCTCAAATGTTTCTTCACAATTTGGCAAGAGTGCCCAATGGCAGTCCTCCTCCCATTATATAACGATAGACAAAAATCAAGATGCTCTTATTAAATACACTTGAAACTTAAAAAAATAATTAAAATTTTCTAACATTCATCCAAATTCCTAACCATGGACTATTATAACTTTGATGTAGTTCAAGGGCTGTGATGTTTTGATGTCCCCTAGGGTTGAGCTGGTGAGAAATATGAAATTGTTCCTAGTAGGGTCACCCACGCCAGATAGATTGAAGGGTAGGGTGCAGATGAAAGGTAGTTAATGCAGCATCTGCTCCTTAGTAAAGCAACTGCAAAGTCATCCGACCACAGAATGGTGGCCATTTCAGTGGCAGTGTCACATTAAAAATATTTTATAGAGGCAACAGGAAATCACCCGAGTAATTTATCTTATTAAACTATGATGGGCACAAACTTGAAAAAAAAAATAATGCAAGTCCTGATAAATATGGGACTTGGCACACTGGTCTGTCATACCTGTCAACAAGGGTGGAAAGCCCATAGTGATTACATGAAATCCTTGCGCAACCAAATGGATTGCAGTAGAAAAGAAGGACATAACTCTTAGAACAGAGACTTGGGATGTTAGGACGAAACTGAGGTCAGGGAGTTAGACAGCATCAAGTGAGAAATAGAGATGGGATACATAGACATGTTAGGTCCAAGTGAAGTGAGATGGAAAAACAGCAGGAACTATTGAGCAATAGTCACGGAGTAATATATATATAGTGGTAGGGAATAGATGTGGAGAGTAGTAGTATTCATCCAAAAGGTAAAAAGAGTATTGTATGTTTGTTTAGGTATATGAGTATTAGTAGAGATAAAAATCTGATTATTCTTCAGGTGAATATGCTGATTAGTATTCATAGGCATGAAGAAGTTAGCCAAGAATATGGGCAACTACGGGAGGTCATCAGGAGTGTTGCTGGGAGGAAACACTTGATTGTGATGGGGGATTGAAGTGCAGTGATAGAGAACAGTGAGGTAGTGGAGTATGGTTAAGGAACAAAGAATATCTACATTGAATAGATACTTCTGGTATGGTCACCTATGCCATATAGGTCTATGAGTAGGAACCAGACAAAAGGTAGTTAACACTGTGTCTGTTCCTCAGTAGTCAGCTGCAAAGGTGTATGACCCCCATGGGGCAGCCATTTGAGCTGCCCCACGTCATTTGACTGATGGTGTCACATTGAAAACACTGTTAGGTAAGTCACAGAAACCACCTCACAGCATTTATTCCAAGACTGTTATGTTGGACATTATAATGACAATGAGTCCTGGCAATTATGAGACCGCACAATCAGCTGTGTTGGGTGCAGCAGCAAGAGGGGCATGATGACTTCACAGCTGTCATTTCATGAAATCTTTGCAAAGAGAAAGCAACAAAAGCAGAATAGCAGAAGGCTGAACTAATTAGAATAGCAACTTGAAGGTTAGCATGATGTTGACGACCAGAAAATTATAAGAAAAAGGGGGGAGAGAGGAAATATAGATATTTTAGTGCTGTGCAAGGTGAGATTGAAGGATAAGTGGGGACTACTGGGGATATAGTTGGAGTAATATACATTGGAGGGGAGAGACCAGCAAAGGGAGGCAACATTATTGAAAACATAGGTGGGAATAATAATAGTAAACATGGAGCAAACAAGTGATAATATTATTTGTAGAAGTAAAAGCAGAACCAATTAGCTGGTCATTTTTCAGGTCTACATCCCATCAAGTTGACAGTATCGGCCGCAGTACTGTGATGTAGGAGGCAACGGGAAACAACCACTAGAATATGCAGCCTTGCATTCAAATAGAGTAGAATGTAGTAGCTGCAGTAAACCAATCCTAGGATTGAAATACTGATGATGCAATCATAGGGAGGAAAAAGCTGAAAAGGAATATGATCAGTTGCAGGACATGATGTGGGAGTTCCTGGAAGGAAACATTTACTAGAGATGGGGGATTGTAACATGATGGGTAAAGGAAGTTATGAGATGGTGGTGAGGTAGATAGAGAACTACTTGGGAATAAGGAATAGCCACCAGGAGAGTAATCAAGTTCTGCAAAAGACATGGCTTATTCATAATGAACACTTAAAATAGAGGGTGTGGAGCTATTGATTGTTGAACAAGTTGTCACAAGGAAGGAAGAAAATCCTATAGCCAATAAAAAATGAAGAAGAACTCCAATACCGGTATTTTGGTCACCAGGTGACCATCTACGGGGAGAGAATCGAAAGGGAACTTGAAAAAAAAAATACTATTTTCAAGTTCCCTTTCGATTCTCTCCCCGTAGATGGTCACCTGGTGACCGAAATACCAGTATTGGAGTTCTTCATTTTTTATTGGCTATAGGATTTTCTTCCTTCCTTGTAACATAATGAACACTTAGTTTAAACACCACAAAAAGCATAAGTATACATGAAAAATCCCAAGGGATTCGGAAACATATCAGTTAAGACTATATTATGGGTAGGCACAAGAACCAGTATAATTAATTAATACAGTTTTCTGGGAGAAAATTCAAATCATATTTAGCTATGATGAAGTTTAACATTAGATTCAAAAGGATAAAACAGAGAAAATGATTTAAGAAATTACATACAGAAGCATTCACTATAATGATAATAAAAGAGCTTATGCAAACAGGCGAAATCGTAAGGAAAGGTGGCTGGTTACTTTAAAAAATAAGAACATACCAAAAGAGAGATATCAAAAGTCACAAACAATGCTATGGGAAAAGGGAAATAATGGATTATGGATGAAATGTTTAGAAAGTTTGACAAGAGAAGGAACTGGATAAATATAAACACAGAAATAGGTGGAAGGAACTATAAAGAAATGAAAAGCTGATGGGAAATAAAGTGAAAAAAGCATGGTGGGATGCAGTTGGATAATATGAAAAGTTATAAAGGAAGGGTGATATTGGTGTGCCATACATGGAGGGTGAACTAAGGAAGTAAGAAAGGGAAATAAATGCAAAAAATCGAATATACATCAGGAAAATTATTAATTGAACCATTGAAGATTCAAAGGAAATGGAAGGATTACATACATATATTTATATATAGATTCCTAACTAATCTTCCGAGGAAGACGGAGCTCAATTCCAATGAAATTATCAAGAAATAACGTGCGAGTGTTCCTTTTTATGTGTTCTCATATTGTGTGTTGCTGTCTAAGTTTTATATATATATATATCGCAATGTGAGGATATGGAAAGTTTACAGAAGAAGGGTGAAATTGGTGCTCTATACAGCAAGGTTAAGTTATTATCGGGAAGTAAGAAGGCAAGAGCTGTGCTAACAGTTAAAGATAAATGGGGTAAGATAATAGTTGAACCAGGAAAAATCCAAGAGAGATGGAAGGAATATATAGAAACACTGTATGGTAAAGAACTTAGGCCGACAAGGTTAGACATAGAAAAGGAACATGACGTAGAAGAAGATAGCTTAGGTCCAGGCATACTCGACGATGAAATAGAAAGGGCATTAAAGGAGATGAAAGCAAATAAGGCTGTGGGGGTGGACAATATTCCTGTAGAAATGTTGAAATGGTTAGGGAAAGGTGGGAAGAAGGCCATATATGGACTGATTCGTAGTATCTATGAGGAAGGAATCTGGCCGGAAGATTTTGTGAGATCGGTGTTAGTTCCTATTCCAAAAAAGGCAAAGGCTTCGTCATGTGAGGATTACAGAACAATAAGTTTGATATCCCACGCAGCTAAAGTTATTCTCAGGATCATCAACAAAAGGATAGAGAGTAAGGCAAATGATTACTTAGGGGATGATCAGTTTGGGTTCAGGAAAGGAAGAGGTACGCGTGATGCCATTGCAGTAATGAGATCACTAGTCGAGAGGAATATAGAATACAATCAGGACGTTTTTGCCTGTTTTGTAGATTTCGAAAAAGCGTTTGATAGAGTGAATTGGGAAAAATTAATGCGTGTATTGCAGAAAATAGGAATGGATTGGAGGGACAGGAGACTGATCAACAACCTGTACATGTCTCAGACTGCTCAGGTGCGAGTGGGGAACGGAGAGTCCGGATGGGCAGTGTTAGGAAGAGGTGTAAGGCAGGGTTGCCCATTGTCACCGGTACTGTTCAACGTATATGTAGAGGAAATGATTAAAGAGGCATGGGAAGAACTGGAGGTAGGAATGAAAGTCGGAGGGGAATTCGTAAAATCGGTTAGGTTTGCTGATGACCAAGCATTAGTTGCTCAGTCAGCCAAGGGGTTGCAAGCATTGTTGAGTGAATTGGAGGTTCAGTGCGATAAATATGGGATGAGAATAAATATTAATAAAACAAAGGTTATGCGATTTTCCAGAAAGAAAAAGGCTAAGCTAAATATTAAAATAGGCGGGGAAAAAATAGAGCAGGTAGAACAGTTTACATATCTCGGAAGTGTTTTGGACCAACACGGTCAAAGTGGTAGGGACGTAAGGAGAAGAATTGCGCTAGGCAAGGAGGCTTTCTCAAGGAGGAGGGAGTTGATGACGGGGACGTTGAGTAGGGATGTTAAGACAAGACTCGTAAAAACTCTGATATGGAGCGTAGCTATGTACGGCGCGGAAACGTGGTCGCTGAAGCAGGAGGATAGACGTAGGTTGGAGGCTTTTGAAATGTGGGTGTGGAGAAGAATGGAAAAGGTGAAATGGACCGAAAGGAAAACAAATGAGGAAGTACTAGAAATGGTGGGGGAGGAGAGGGGTTTGTTGAGAGAAATCCTATGGAGGCAGGAAAAATGGATGAAGGGCGTATTGAGCGGTAGTGGAATGTTGAAGAAGGTAATAGAGGGAAGAATGTTGGGCAAGCGAGGTAAGGGTAGGAACAGGATAGGGATGTTGGACGAGATGAAGGGAGGAAAGAAGTACACCGAGATGAAGAGGGACCTGATATAGATTAGTTTGCTAGGTGGGGAGTCACAAAATGTTTGTTTGATAGTTGGGTCCATCCAAAAACCTACCTTAACCGGTAGATTACCTAAAAAAATATATATATATATATATATATATATGAATTATATGGTAAAGACATTAGGCCAGCAAGGTTAGACATAGAAAGAGAATATGATGTAGATGAGGATATATATACCGAGGTTTGCTTGATGGCGAGATAAAAAGAGCCCTAAGGGAATTGAAATTAAATAAGGGAGTGAGGATGGATATTAGTCTCACAGAACTAATCAAGGGCTTAGGAAAATGTGTGAAGAAGAGTTTTCATGGGCTAATTCAATGTCTTTTATGAGGGAGGAATTTGGCTAGAATATTTTGGTTCAAAAGTCAGTGGACAATTCATGCAATAAGTTTAGTGTGCAGATGATGAAACTACTTCTATAATCTATAAACTTTAGTATGCCAGAGGGGTTGCAAGAATTATTGAGTGCACTGTAAAGTTAGTGCAATAGGTATGGGATGAAAATAAACAAAACAAACATTATTTGGTTTTTGAGAAAGAGAAAAGCTAAGTTAACATCAAAATAGGAGTTTATAAACTAGAGCAAGTGGCACAGTTTACCTATTTTGGACCAACATGGTCAAAGTAGTAGTAGTAGTAGGGCAAATAAGCTCTCACAAGAAGGGAGTAGATAACAGGGACGTTGAGAAAGGATGCTAAGAAATAGATTGATAAGACTTTAATAAGGCAACTGTTTCGAATGGGAATGGATGCATGGTCATTGAAGCATGATGATAGTGGTAGATTGGGAGGTTTTTCAAATGTGGGTGTGGACGAAGGAGAAGGTGAAATGGACACTAAAGAAACCTAACAAGGACATGGATGGGGAGGACACAGGTTTGTAGGGAGAACATTAGACAAACAAGGAAAACGTAGAAATAGGATAGGCATGTACATGGAATGAATGAAGTATGTGGAATTGAAGAAGGGCTTATTCTATTGTGTAATGTCAGGTTGTGTTTTGTTAGGAGAGGCAAATAAATGTATCATTGTACAACCACATACTCTGTGCCCATCCAAAAACTACCCAAACTGATAGAATATCAGCAATAGTAACAATGGTTAGGCCAGTAGTGGGTCTGGTATAATTTAATGTCCACAACTATAAAATCAAATACAAGAGGATTAGCATGTGAAGTCAAACAATAAAATGGAATGTAGAAGCCTTAAAGGGCAGGAGATCCACACAGCAGTTTAAAAATTTATATGCAAGGACAAGGGGAAAGATGTAATATGGAAGAAAGGTGCATCTCAAGAAAGGGATTTCAAAAGCCACAAACGAAACAGTAAATCAGAAAAATTTGAGGAAAATAAAAATTACAAATAATTATAAAGATAAATAAGGAAATTGAAGAATGTAAATACAGAATTAGGTAAAAGAAAATACAAAAACAAATAATAAACTAAGGTGATAAATAAAGTGAAAGAAGTGCATTGGAAGTAGCAATGTGAGTATGTATGTGTGTGAGTGGATATGGAGAACTTACAGAGAAAAGGGGAAATGAATACTCTGCACACAATAGCGAAAGCACTGTCAGTGAGGAAGAAAGGAAAGTTTGTGAACACTACCCGAGAAGCAAGGACAAAATTACTGAAATTTGAAACCAAAGGTATCCTTAAAAGGAAGCCTAACCTTCCACTGAGTGCCTTCAACTGATTTGAAGGCTTAGCTCCATCACAACCCCACAAGTAACCCATTACAACCAAACCAAATTCAATGGGCATCAGTAAGGACCACACAATGTGTGAGAGCACCTGCTGAAAAGGTAGGGGTAATGCATGGCAAGTAGACAAACAATACATCAAATGTGCACAATATGCTGGGATACAGGTGTTTCCCGGAGCTTTTTACTGGTGAACTTTCAGAGATGCAAACATTAAGACATCGTGCAAGGAATAAAATAATAAAAACCAAAGGTTATCTTTCATAGAGGAAACATTTTCTGCCTAACTAAATGGCATGAAGTTTATAGAGTTTTGAACAAGAAACTTTTCAATTTTCAAACCAGATTTCGGTTATTATCAATTGTCTGTAAGGCAACACCTGTAGATACCAACAGCATAGAATTACATGAGACTATGCATGTAAAACCTCCATCCATTAGAATTTACCTAACAGCTGTAGCATAACTTCTCTTTATAAAACTGTTTAAGAAAATTTTATCTCTAATAGTTTCTGCCTACCATGAACACTTGCAGACTACGAACCCACACAACTGAGGAAATTTAATGGCACAATAAGAAAAAAATGTATAAAAGGCAACACAGTACAATAACTTCACCTAAAAATGTTTCATGAGCTGTTTGACACACTGTGCCAAGTATTATGTTCTTTTCAAAATTTAAGGAGTTGAAACTCACTATACTTAGTTTGGATAACAGTTCCGGAAGGGAAGTTTTTCATTTTGAATTACTTCACGAACGAGAGAACCCTGAAAAAAAATCACTATCCATGTTGAACTAACATAGGTATCTATTTTCCTGAGAAATTCTTTTTCAACATTTCTAAGCAATGATTTGTAACTTAGCAGTTATGGTCAAAATTTTAGCAGTAGAACTAGGAAACATCCATGAACATAATATTGTATTTAACGTTTATGAATAACTGCCCGATGTACTTTCATCTTTATTCAATACATTAATATTTCTTTATTTTTCATTGTACTTGAAAGCCAAAAGCATGAAGTAATTCCAACATTGAATTGGGATTTCTTGCATGAAAAACCATAGTCAAATAGCTACAAAATTGTATTACAGGTTGGGTTGCTGGGTACCAAAATTGATATAAAAAACTGGAAATATTTTGTCAAGATTTATTATAAAATCATCAAATGCTCTTGACCATATACTCCAGAAAACAGAAATATCCAAATTTGCAATGTCTTTTGATTCAGTTTTTACATAAAGTCCTTGTTTTGTAACATGGGAAAACAAATTTCAAATACAATCCGGTAATAATAATTAGAAATAACTTTGCAACTTTCAGATATTACTGTATTCTGCAGTTATGTACAAACTGAAGTAACACTTTACACTGTACATTGAGCGCTTCAAATATTGATCACTACACTAAACATGCTACCATCCATAATAAATAAGGAAATATTAGGTATTGCACAGGTGGGCAGACACGGGAATCACAGTGCAATCCAAACCAACAGGTCAAACTGCACAGCACAACACACCCTTCAAAATTGCAGGAAACACTTTGGTGGAATGTAATGGTGAAGATTTTTTTGTCATTTTATAGAAAAAAATATACATATACAATTAAAGGAAACATGGGGTACGTTTCATACAACCTGATGGGTGATGAGTGCCAAACAGTTTGAATCCCCTTGTGTCAACAGCAGCCTTAAGAAAGTCTCTTTAAGCCAAATACGGCTCAGAATGCAAGTCTTCCCAGAGAACCACCTGTTTTTTCTTTCTTCTTCACAACCACCAACTGGCCCAAATATTCAGTGATTTCACTTCTCATCTGTTTTCACAACATCAAGAATCTGAGATCTTTCATATTAAACATTATCTTATAAATGTTATAGGCATGATTCATGAATTAGTGGCACTCCTATGAAAAATGAAAATTTTCCTTGATGTTGAAATCACTGGCAATCTCAAGGGCACTGCAACTTCTCGAGACAAAAAATACCGTTCCCACAATCCATTTTTTTCCGTGCTGTTGAAAGTTTCCGTGTGCAAAGAAAAGCACCACACAACAGTCTGAGGGGTTATTTTGCAAAGGGAGTTCAAGACTCAAATCGATGTTCGTCTCAACTCAGGCCCCCAACTCATTCACACCAAATAACTACCACCATAAGCTGAAATGTTTTGTCCTCGCATATTTTACAGCAAAAATTAGATCTTCATGGGAAAAGAGGTTTTAAGGGAGGGTAATAATAGCAACTACCTAAAAAATCTCTAAGGAGCAAGCACAGGAGAGGCCTCGTGGCAAACAAGGAAAACTAGTATTTTTGGGGATTTAACTAGTGTTGTGATTGCATTTCAAGGTTCCATAGTAACTAACTATACAAATGTGTTAACTCTTACAGTAATGTAAACAAGATTTGCTTAGAAAAACGCACACGAGTTTTATCAACTTCATAATATTATGACAACATTTTTGCAATTTCATTCTTCTACAGACCAGTAATTGCAAAGATTATAAAATAAACAAATTGCACCTGTGTGCATTTGCCTTTTAAATTTGTTCACAATCTTTAATTCAGCACTAACACAGCCTCACGTAGCCAAATACTTTTTTAAGACTCCCAAATGCTCCATCCTCAGGAATAACAAATCACACAATATTTACATTTCAACTTTTTAAGTCACTGCAATTATCCACAGCCCAAAAAGACGATTTCCGCAGAGGATTAAGGGCTCACAGGAGGGATGGGGTGGGGAATAAAAATTGAATCCTCATTATCAGAGCACATGCTTAGATGGATGTTGGAGTGATGCACCTGAACACAATTTGTTTCAAATACAAAAACGATGGTCAGCTTTCAATTATTATAATATGGCGGGTACTACAATTGTTCAACAAATTTGGACAGTTGGTCCTGAGGAGTCATTGGAGTCATATCGGACTCACCACCTACACCAGGTCCAGGACCAGGTCCACCCAAGCCTAACTGACCTGGGCCAGCTGGGGACTGATGTGGCATCCCAACAACACCACCACCACCCCCTCCATGTCCACCACCACCTAACTGGGACAGCATCATTTCACTACTCCCCAGTCCCCCACTATCAGGTCCACTGCCTGGGGCTGGCATGCCGGGATGAGGTGAATGGGTGGGTGTTGGTGTGTGATGGTGGGGTGAAGGTACTGGTTGGGAACGAGGTGATGGGATGGGCTGGTTTCGGGGAGAGGGTATCATGCCACCTTGGCCTTGTCCAACTACCATCCCCCCACCTGCCCCTCGTGGGGATGGATTTGGTTGTGGCGAACGCACTGCTTGGGAAAGTGTGGGAGGAGGGGAGCGCACCTGCTGCATCAACTGTTGCTGCTGTTGTTGCTGAGCCTGAGAAGGATTTGGAGGTCCCATCATTCCCTGGCCAGGGGACATGGGAGGGGGAGTAGGTTTGAGGCCTTGCTGCTGCTGAGCTGATGCAACAGCTTGTTGCTGCTGCAGAAGCATTGCTGCCTGTGGGTTGGGTTGCCCCTGAAACTGGGGAGGCCCCTGGGGGCCACCTCCGTAGCCATCAGGACCACCACCAGGGCTTTGCTGAAATCCAGCATGCTGCTGCTGTTGTTGAGCAAATGCCATTGCTGCTGGGTGTGGCTGTCTAGGAGGCCGCTGACCATAAGGAGGGGTTGGAGGTTGCTGGAACCCACCCTGCTGCTGCTGCTGTTGTTGCTGATGCTGTTGTTGGGCTTGCTGTTGCCTCTGTATTGCCATAAACTGATGCTTATACCAGCTCTGCTGAGGAGTCATCATTGGAGACTGCCCTGGACCACCTACCATACCAACTTGTTGCTGTTGTTGCATCCCACCCGGACCCACTGGAACGGCATTGCCCTGCCCCACCATCATGCCAGGGGGTGGTGGACCACCCTGCATCTGCATCCCTCCACCCATCTGCATTCTGGGCTGCATCCCAACTCCCTGCATTCCTGCTTGCATCTGCTGTTGTTGCTGCTGCTGCTGTTGTTGTTGCTGCTGCTGTTGTTGCTGCTGCTGTTGTTGTTGTTGCTGTTGTTGTTGCTGCTGTTGTTGCTGTTGCTGGAGCATTTGTTGATGCTGCTGATGCTGCTGGGCCTGCATTGGTTGTTGTTGGTGCTGCTGCTGAACGTGTCTCTGTTTCAAGAAAGCAGCCATTAATTGAGGATTTTTCTTGAGAATCTGTAATATCTGGTTCTGCTGCTCCGGTGTATTTGGTTTCTTGAGGGTATATAGGAGTTGATGAAGAGCCTGCTTGTGCAAGGGTGGTTGTGATGCTGCAGCATGACCAGCGGGTCCAGGAGGGCCTTCTTGTCCTCCACCTCCTGGATGCGCTCCCGCCATTCCTACTGCCAACAGGTTTCCTTGCACTCCTGGCAGAGGCATTACTTGGTTGGGAGTTGTTTGCCTAATACTTGAGTTTTGCTGAGTGCTACAAGTATACCTAGAAATGAAAAAAGAGTATTGTGTGCAATATGATATTACAAACTGTACAAATAAATGGATGCCTAACAATCAACTCTTAGCAAAACATTTGGTCTGGTATATTTTTCAGCAGCAAAAACATAAATCCTAAAATCCATCCAATCCATGTGAGCCAGCCATGACAAGGTTGATTACAATGGACTAAAAATAGAAGGAATGAGATTATCTCACATATTCTCCTTCATAGGTTCATGAATGGACATACAGTTACAGAACTCTCTATTATATGTAAATTAATAAATAATGACACGATCTTATGGCTATTCAGTTCTCTTTAGCTTTTCAGCACATAAGTATTTGGCCAATGAAAATAGCCTAGAAAATTGGCCTCTTCTTTCAGAATGGACAATGGACATGCTCTTTCACTACCCTTTCCAAATACAATAAACGACTCATATCAAAAGGAATTTCCAATTTTGTGATTGATTATTTAAGATGGCACTAACTTCTAAAAACTCACTTTCTACAATGCCAACAGTATCTGATTAAATAGCAAATCTTATAATACATTATTATGGTTATTAATTGAATGAAAAAAGAAAAAAAATTAGAAATATTTAGACATGCATGAATTGAATACACTTACAACAGTAAATTCATGACTAATAAAGCCAATTGTCTAATGTGATTCCTTGCACACACTTTTGTGATATCTTAGTTAAGTCCTCCTTAACATGCAAAAGTCATATTAATTGCTGATTTTTTCTTTAAAATCACTGCAGGCTGAGCAATTTGTGTTAAGTTCTAGATGATCCTAAGTAATCCAGTCCAGTTAATGATATATTACTGTAGGGCACTCATTTAATGTGTTCTACCTGTTTAAATACAAAGTTTAATTGGCCCCTAATGACTATTTACTTCTAAGTATTGTGAAATCTTCCTCTTTCATTGACCTACATTATTTTATTCTTCAATTCTTTATAATCTCTGCCTGCTTTCTTGCTAAGGCATTTTCTTATTAGTCTTCATTTTATATTGCAAACCGAATGTATATAATTAAGATTTCAAATATTTATCCAGTTGAATATAATCATATCTATCACACATTCTGGAAGGATCAAAAAAATTAAACTAAAAAAATTTGTTACCATAATTTGAGATTAAAAAGTCAAATATTATATTAATAATTGGTCATATTCAAATAAGAGTCAAAATAATTTTAAAACTATAAGTATTTCATCACATTTTAGATATTTTCAGAAAAAATACACTGTTACAGGAGGGTGAATTGGGTACAACCAATTAGTAATCTATGGGATAACTGCAGAGAATAAAACATCAATTCCTTAATATAATTCTTCACAGGAAAACACATTTTAAAAATTATGCAAGAAAGAAACCATAATAATTCTAACAAGTTTTGATGCACTAAATAATTGTAATTAAATTTAATATGCACTAATTAAGATAGTAGTTTTACCTTGGAGTCCATCGGTCAATGCTTGGAAGCATGGAACCTGGACCTTCAGGCATTTGACATATTGGTCTCTGCATTTGAGGTGGTGGCATTACTGGTGAAGCAACTCCAATGGGCGGGTTCACTTTACCGTACCCAGGAACTTGTTGCCTGGCTGCCTCTTCCTGGACCTGATAAAATACATAGATATAGTGTTACTTAAGTCAATTCAAAATTGAAGAAAGAAAAATTCAATAATTTCAAGAAAAAAATCAAATTTAAACGATCTGATTTGGCTGAAAGACATGATTGGACACAGGCCTGACATACTACCTTGAACAAAAAGTTCCCGGAATAACCACCGTGTGGCGCTCCCATCGTTCCGATTTGAGTTCTGTTTTTTTTGTTAAATTGGTACATCTGTTGTTGATATTCCCTTTAAATCTTAGTGTCATAACTTGACATTTGCAAAAGTTACGTAGCCAAGAGTATCTATCTCTGTGTGTGTTGGCGATTTTTTACAATTGCAGAAATGGATTTAAATTTGCAACAACGAACTTGTATTAAATTTTGCGTAAAAAACGGATTTAGTGGCGCACGGACGTTGGAAATGTTGGAAGTGTTTCGGCAACGATTCTCTAAAAAAAACGGTCGTTTACCAGTGGCACGGGCGGTTCAGAAGTGGTCGTGAGTCAATCGAAGATGATGAACGCAGTGGCAGACCATCGACATCGAAAGTCGGTGAAAAAATTGATAAAATAAAAGATATGTTGGTCAATAACCGCAAATTAACCATCAGAGAAATAGCGGAGGACTTGAACATTGCCTATGGATCCGCCCAAGACATTGTGGTTAATGATTTGGGTTTCCGTTGTGTAGCAGCAAAGTTGGTGCCAAAAGACCTCAATTTCATGCAAAAAAGAGACCGTGTTGACGTAGCAAAAGACATGATTTGCGAGGCTGAATCCGATCCCACATTCATCAAAAGGATCATTACTGGAGACGAGACGTGGGTTTATGAGTACGACATGCAATCCAGACATCAGGCAAGTGAATGGCGTTCACCAAATGAGCCGAGACCAAAAAAACCACGTCGTTTTCAGTCAAAAAAGAAGGCAATGCTGACGGTTTTCATGGATTACAACGGTGTAGTGCATCATGAATTTTTGCCAGAAGGCCAGACAGTAAACAAAGAGTATTATTTGGGTGTTATGAGACGTTTGCGTGAAGCAATTCGCCGAAAGAGACCAGAAATCGTCGCACAGTGCGTCAAGACCGTCGCACAGTGCTATCATTATTCGTAATTTTTTGACGAAAAATGCAACAAATACCATCCAACAGCCACCGAATTCACCTGATTTGGCTCCCTGTGACTTCTTTCTGTTCAATCGATTTAAAAAACCATTACGGGGAACGCGTTTTAGCAGCCGAGAGGAAGTAATGGAAAAATCGCAGGAAGCACTGATGGACATACCGAAAACCGAATATAAAAAATGTTTCGAGGATTGGATCAAGCGCTGGCATAAGTGTGTTGCAGTCGATGGGGATTACTTTGAAGGGGACAATATAGATTTAGATGAATAAACTTGTATTTTTAATTTTCTGAATAAATTCCGGGAACTTTTTGATCAAGGTAGTACTCTTATCCATATTCACTTTTAAGTATTATTAGCATTGAATCTACACTGGAAGGAAAACCAATAAACTTTAAATTCCTATATCAATACCTAACTTGTTGATGTTGACTTATTGTTTCAAAGCAGAGACAAAATGCTACCATGGTAAAAACAGCTTTTGGTAAAGACAGAATTGGCTTGAATTGTTTTAATGGCTACTATTGTTGAATTCAAAATTATACCAGAAGTAACAATATCTATGAGATATCCACTGAATATGGTAATCATATGCAAGCAGGCAACTTTAATATGTTATGGCTCTGGTATTTTACACATTATACATTTGCTTTTCAAATAAATAACTGAAGTATCAGGTTAATTAGGAATTTTGTCATTGCATACTTGATTATGCCTTTTTTAAAAATTAGATTCTAATGAAGAATGTATACATTATATACTACAACTCCTTGACAGTCGAACTGGTTCCTAATTATGCCATTGCAACATGGAGAACATTCCATACATATAAGCCAGCTTGAATGAAGACATTTAATTTCTGATAAAACTGACCCTTTTCCTAAATATTTAAACTTTGGTGACAGGAATTTAATCAGGATACTCTTGTTAGAGCTGCTGCTTGATAGAGTAAATTGGGTAGAATTAATTAATACATTACAGAAGATGGGACTAGACTGGAGGGATAGATTCATAAGGAGGAAGACTAAATGACAATTAAACTCATTCCACCCTTAAACAACACCTCCTGTAGCATATACAGTAAAGATGTTCTAGAGTCATTATGTCTCACATGTCAATAAATTATTCACAAAATAATGCAATTAATTGAGAACATTAGGCGCCTACAACCTATAATAATATATAATTCTTAACAGCAGGTAATATTCTTAACAGCTCATTATTTTAAGTGTGAATAGTCCTTCCCTTGCTTTTCCTACAAATATTAAGGGCAAAAAGGGGGGGAATAGTTGGAGAAATAAGGTATTCAAAGAGTAGCACAACTAATGTATTATTAAAATACAAAATATTAACATAGGTACAAGGTTTGTACAAAAAATCCAACCATCCCCTTTTCAGTCCTGACTTGGCACCAGCAGACTACTTTCTTATTCCAAAAAGTGAAATCCTCCCTAAAGGACATCACCAGGAGACCCTAAATTCTGTCAAAGAAACTTGCATGCATACCCTTAAGGACCTTTTGGAATCTGCCTACCAGGGAGACTTCAAGCCGTGGAAAAGCCACTGGCAAAAGTATGCCGACACTAAAGAGATATAGTTTGAAGAATTTTAAGGTATTTTAGCAAAATCTGAAATAAATCTATTTTTCCAAAACTTTTTATACAAACCTTGTATAGTGAGGTTTCATCCAAAATATAAAGTATCATTTGCAACAAGGAAGATAAAAAATTGTTGTGAAACAAAATTTGATTTGCAAGTTTACCACTGCAAAAGGTTTCAAGTTTTTCCAAGGAGCTCACTAAATGGAAAGCAAATAAAAGTTTCCAAATGTTCCAAATTTACTGGAGACTACCCAAAAAAATATTTTTTGAGACCTCCAACCTTTTATTTTTCACATAAATTTTCAATCATGAGAGAGAAAATGAACAAATTCAAGTTTTTCTTGAGTCAAGTGACAGGTATTTACAATATTCAATGAACTGATTAGACACACCCTTCTTATTGCTTTTGCCAAAACATTAGAATGTTGATCCTAACATTTGCTACACTAATTAAAATATTTGTGTAGTTTTACTCATATGTTCATATTAATGTTCATGATTAGAGTATTAACTATAAGTTATAGTGGAAATGTGATTTTTCTTTAAATCTTATTAATAATTTAACGGTCTGTTCTGCCAAGGCTGTCTTTTCACTGTCGTTTTCAAAAGTGAGCATTGCATTGCACTCATGAAAAACATATCTTAAATATTTGTGCAATCAATATCCAACAGCCACGACTGCTGTCTCAAGGTTCTCAGCATGTCTAAAGAAGTTATATTTACTGTAAAAAGTGAACTATTCAATTAAAAAATCAAATATAAAAACAATCAAATTTTGCCAAGAATCCTACAAGAGAAATGACAAAAACCTATCATATCATGCTTTTGAACATCAGAAATATTTTAAAATGCTTTTATCAAATTATGAAAACATCAATATGCCAATTTGCAGAGAATACTGAATGTTCATACATTAATTGATACTAAAATAGAAAAATATTTAACTGGAGATAGTTATGAGAATGATTGTTAAAATCAAGTTATCAAAGTAACACAGTATTTTATTTAGGTTCCAACAGATTTACAAACTGCAATTTATTTCTTCTAAAAGAATCAGAAGCTATATGGAGAACTTCTTTTATAACATGGATATGGTCAAGAGAGGTATATTCAAGTTCCACAGTATTAGAAATAATACAAATAATTATATTGGATAAAATGTTTTCCACCACTTTCAATATACTTATATGGATTGAAGCTACTAGAATACGACACCATATAATTTCTAGGATGTCTTTTGGATACTTTACACAAGTTGTAGAAAGGTTGAATTCATAGTAAAAACCCACCTGTTTTACAACTTGAAGAACATTGGCTGAAGGTGGCTGTGTTCCAGGCTTCAGCCCAAGACCTGCATGATGATTGTGAGATGGGCCCTGGTGAATTGTTCCCGGAGATCCACTTGCTGCTCCACCTCCAAGCATTCCTCCTCCAGGCATGCCTCCAGGAATTCCTCCAACTACTTGAGGCCCTCCAGGAGGCCCTGCTCCGACACCAGGTGCACCAGGCAACATGGTACCAGGTGCACCTGGGCCACCTGGTGCTCCTGCAACTGGGGCTGGCCTAGAATTCTGTGTTGTCATTGCCATTCTGCGCCTCAGTAGTTGTGCCTGTTGTAAGCGCTGTTGAAGTTGTTGTTGCTTCAACTTATGCTTGATATTTGAACAGAATGGCACAGGACACTTGGTTTCCTAAAATAAAAAAAACAACCATTACAATAGTTCTACCTTTGAGAATTAAAATTCAACAAAGTTGAAAATTTATCATGAAATTACCTGGCAATGTTTTGCATGATAACAGCACAAGGCAATTAACTGCTTGCAAATAGGGCAACCACCATTGGTTTTCCTCTTGCAGATCTTGGTGTGCTGCACAACTCTCTTCATTTTCTGGCAGCTCTGTAGCCTGCAGTTGGCATCTCGGCACTGGCATGCATGCACTAATGATTGGATGCACCTCTGGATTGATAACTTTCTAGCCTCCTAGACAAAATCCGGATTGTTAGCTACTGCACATACAGGTACGAGATCCACTATATTTTTATTATTATTTAACAAAAACCTTAATGCCGGTGATCAAACTGCACTTACCTGTGGGTTGGCTTGCTTTTGATCAGCAGGTGATGAACCATCGTCGAGATCAAGTCCAAGTTTTTCCATTTTATGTGGATGACCATCCTTTTCATAACAAGTAACACACAAGTCAAAGTCCTGTAAGTGAGTACATTGATGATGAAGAGTTTCATTCAGACTCAATTCCTTGTGTCAATACCAACATAGTTGAATTTGAATTAACAAGGGTAAATGATGATTAATCTCTCCAAATCCAAAGCAGAATATTATCACAAAAGCCAGATGAATTTTTGAAAAAAACAAAGGAAATTAGCATAACGATTTTTGGGTTTAAAAATCAATTATAAAATACAAAAACTGTAACTTACATCACATATTGTACAGTGGTATCTAGTCTCCACATGAGTCTTGCAGCTATTGCAAGTGTAAACAAAGCGGTCTTGGCCTTGGTTATGAAGCTCGTACAACATTGACATAGAAGAATACTTGGCACGTCTTAAGGAAGAGAATTCATAATGCCTCTCACGAGCCATGGTAAGAAAAGCATCACGTCCATCCATAAGGTCACAATTTATGAAAGGATCAGGATCTTGAATGGGCTAAAATAAAATTACAAAAACAATGTTACTAACTATTTCAAACAGCAACACCAACAAATACATATTACACTAAAAACACTTTGCTGATGCAAAACAAATATTTTTGAGAAAACTGATTATAAATATTTATCGTAAGTAATTATATCATTCAGACTATAAACCATGAACTTGCTCAATATCTATAAAGTTCAGCAATTAACTGTAAATATTAGATAAATTAAGCAAAAATAATTATCTATGGTAAAAGGAAGGTAATTCACATTGCAAGAAAATACAAAGTATTAATTTGCTGTTTTGCTCCAGTGATGATGTTTTGGGATCTTCTTTAAAGGAATTACAAATGGCACTCTATAGATTGGATTCTCTGAAGCTCTTATCAACCACTACATTAAATCAAATGTATGGCATTCTTATATTCACAAAACCTTTGCCCACTAAAAAGCTGAGGATAACATACAATTACAATTCAAATCATTTTGCAACACTATTATTAAATGTATTATCATTTCCATAAAAGCCATTGATTATATTTCTGAACATTAATCGAATGTGAAATGCTACCGTAACTATCAAAATGCGGTTTTCAATAAAAACAAATATGATTCACTTTAAGGAAATTGGTACAGCTAAATAAAATACACTTGTAATACACTTTGGTGTGACTCAAGCATTCGCTAATGGAGTACATCTGCTCATTATATTTAACTGTCAGAAAATTTTACCTCAACATTTACCTGCAAAAAGTGCAGGAGTTATGGCAACCTAGCTGGCATTGACTTTACACAATACTTTCATTAAAAACCTTCCTTGACTCACATTACATTGACCAAAATATACCAGAATTATACAAATAATACCAATTAGGAGAGTAATCACTATTATGCTCATTCATTTTCTGAGCAACTTAAAGGGATTATGGAATCAGTTTTTGTAACATATTTTAGAGTGAAATTACTTTTTCAAAAGACCTTAAAAATCACTCTCATCATATTCAAGATATACTAGAATGAACACTGCTGAGAGTCAATTGTATTGGCTTAAATGTATATTTTAATGAGTTGAGGGAAAGTTGATACAGCTAACATCAGTAAATTGGAACAAATGGACACTATTTTCAAAAGCATAAGAGTAGGGAATCTCCTCTGAAAAAGGCACACAATAGTAGGCAATTCCCAAGATGCTTAAACAGCGGCAGATGTATGTACTGTGTGTAGTTTCATTTCCATAAATATTCTGGGCTTAGCTACATAAATCTTAATGTAGAATGTACACATTCTCTTTCTCTATAACCCAAGGAAATAAAGTAAAAGTAGTGGATATTAATTTACTAAGAACCAAATATATATCACAGGTTATCCACAATTCTCCAGTAGAACTATTTTGGTAGCCCATTTAGTCTTTAGGTTTTACAAAATGATGCACCCAAAACAACATCACAATCGGTTCTCAGGGAATTGCAACTGAAATCAAATGTATATTTTTTTGCATTTTTTTCTATAAACAAATGATCCGTAAATCATCCTAGAGCATAGAAAACTTAATCATAGCTAATTAGGGGCCCAACGAATAAAGCTACACACTTTCAATTTTGCCAGCTGTTGGATTTCTTGTACTCTAGTTACGCATTCCAAAATTACAGACGGGGCCAATAGTGAACTAAAAATTATTTCCATTTGGAATAAGAATCCCTGAATTCTCCAGGCTATTGAACACTCTGTATATCTCTAAGATCTTTTTCCACTGATATATTTAAAAATTAGAGATTGTAAAAAGCATTTAAATAGGTGAAATTCATATTTTGACAATATCAGATGTATTATTCTATTTGGAAACAAATTATTTTTTCCATAATTGTATGTTTTATCCATACTACATGTATTAAGTTTTATTAAGGATTGCATATCCATTTTCCATTTTGGTGAAATGTATGCTAGCCACAACCTTATCGTCCACTGATTATTTCAAATTTTGTAATTTTAGCATTTGAAAGCATACATTATAATGATACCGAAAAGACATCAAGAAGATAATACGAATATTGGGGTCACATTTTGCAGCAATGTAAATGCTTTAATAAAGGATACATGCATTTAGAATATTGCAAACTTATGTCTTATGACAAGAAATTCAATCTCACTGTTTACATATTAATACTTATGCCTGATGGTAAGGATCCAAACAAGAGAATTATTTGGTAACTTGCATCCATCCAAAACATACCTTAACAAATAGATTACCTATTATAATAATAATGCTTAGAAATAAATTAACTTATATAAAAGATTCTCATTCCAAAATTCACACAAGAATCTCATTAGATTGTACCTGAAGAGTTAAACAATAATGATGTCCTACCAATCCTTTGCGAATCCTACTGACCAGCTTGAATTACTCAATGCTCTTGGAAATCAGCACAACTACTAAACTTGTTAAACCAACCTTTACCTGTCTTGAAAGTGGCAACTTAAATACTGTCATTTCCTCTTTGTTCTAGCCTTAGACTGCACGAACACGGATGATTCTTTTAAATTTGATTTCAACTACAATGTCAATAATTTTCCCATTTTGTAAATACAACTACAAAATGATTCTTGCTTGAGGCAGTTCAATGGAGCCAAACTTTTCAAGTGGGCTTTTATTCAAACACTACTGTTTAAAATTGTGCTCATAACAGGGGAAGTATATTTCACAGGTGACAGAAGACTAGCCCAGAAGAGACATCAGTATGTAGTAGAATGAAATCGTATTTAATTGAATAAGAATGATTATATAATTAAATAGAAAAATAATAGAAGACACAGTGAGAGCTACAGGCTACGTTGATAGTGATGCCATTATCCCATTACTCAATACATTTTTTGGAGTATTACATTGTTTGATACCTAAGCAAGGAAATTAATGACACAGTCAAACATTAGGCAAATCCTCTGCAACTCCAATGATCATAATCAAAGCCTTGAAACAGTAAGAAATGTTGAACAGTGGTAGAATGCCAGTTTAAAAAGTTTGGAATAACAGTAAATCAAAGTCTAGAAAGTTGAATTCTGTATGCTTTGAGGAATTTCAGTGAAATGTATTGCATTTTCTATGGAAAAGAACAATCTGGCAGTATAAGCAACTTGGAGTACAGAAATTCAATATCATACACTAGTAGAAATATGTAAGATAAGCTCACTCTAGCAAATGGAAAAATTTTGGATGGCAAAATCAAGGACTGTAACACGAGTAAGGAGAGAAGTTGAAGATAGGAAGAAGATTGTGCTCACATCGATTGCTGATGCCACTCCTATACTTTGACTAGCTATAATGTAATTGCAAGCAAGTGCTTAAAAGTTTAAAACTTACTACAATTTGTGAAATCCCTTGCTGAATGGCCTCCAGGGCTAATTATTACACAAATTTGCACTTTTCTATTTTTATAATGCTCAAAATAATAGCATACAACAGAGGCAGATGCAAAAAAACATTGTTGAATACAATTTATTTTGCAACCCAAATTAAGCATTGACAGGAATGACAGACATATATCCTCAAAGTTTCATAAATATGTTATTTTCACCATCACTCCTTGATTAGTGGTGCTCCCTACTTCTAAAACCACAAATATCATTCCTCACGCTGATTGGTGAATTCCCTTGAAGTTTAATTAATGTGATTTTGACCATTAGCTTGGAGATTTTTCATAATGCTCAAATTTAAAAAAATAAAACAGCGGTAGATGCCCAAAAAATTGCTGAATACGATCAATTTTGCAGTACATATTAAGCATTGGCAGCTCGTTGGAAGTTCTGTTTCTTTTAAGAAGCAACTGAACTTCCAGCAAGTCCTTCTGCATTTGCATTAAAAATAAACAAATATTGCTAAACATTTGCTATTCCATAATAGCTCGAAGAGCAAGTACTCTACTTCAACTATCTGAACAAAATTCCAGTTTTTTCTCAGTCCATATTATGTTGGCAAAATATATTTCACCCAGGGCTACTACTTAGTTCTGCTTCTTTGTTCTCAACTTTTCCACATTTTCCAAACCTAAAAGCATACCTTATCCAAACCTTTTCTTAAAATTTAACTTGAAGACATTATGAATGGCTTCCAAATATTGAAGACATAAATTATCTTCATGTATATGAATCTTCATGTATATTATCATGAAAACCACGGTTAACTTGACCAAATATACTGAAATAAATATGACAAATATTTAATGAGTACTTAAGAAAAAAGTAATAAATTTACTTTCCTGTAAAATCATAGATGTCCTAAAAAAATCAGGCCTTTTCTTTGGCTTTCCGGATGTCTAGGGTGTTTTGCATACCCTTTGGGATCCCAATAAGCTACGACTTATCATGACTCCCTGGAAGCCAACTAATATGCCTGAGTCTGAAATTGAACCTATCTCAAAAATATTTAAACTGTATCCCATTAAATAGGTGAAAAAAAACCAGAACAAAATTTTCAAGTGAGTTTCCCTGTATTCCGTAACTTTTCCACGTATCCCATTACCCAAATCAAAATCCCTGACTTTTCCAGATGCAGACATGCCAACTTTCAAAAATGAAAAATCGGGAGGACATGCCAACTTTCAAAAATGAAAAATCGGGAGATTTTTAGAAGTGTATCACAAAGTAATCACCTTTAATTACCACAATATTTGCATGGCACCTTAATCCCTTTATGACACTTTGCCCATTTTTAATGAATGTCACACTTTATTAACATGTTAAGCTAAGTACACAATTTGAACAGTTCATCAAGAACGTAAGAAGGAAAAATCGGGAGTCTCCCGCTTAAATCGGGAGAGTTGGCATGTCTGCAGATGGTAAAGGTAAGTAGCACCCCTGTCACTGATTGATGATCCAGTACTAGTCTCACGTGAAATAACACAAAATACTTTCACTTTTACAATTTTGATAAAATTCTCTCAGAATATATGCCACTAAAAATGAATGCTGGTGTCATAAAAAATAAAATGGGGTACACATACATCTATTGTATTTCCTTTTAAATACAATAACTTTGTAAAAATTCTTTACAGAAATAACATTTGAAGTCATTTTGATAATGAAGAAAGTATTAATCCAGAAGAGGTAACCAAATCATGTTAACCATAATTCACTTTTGGGGTTGGGACTGAGATCTGAAGGAATGAATGTGTTAACCATGAAAACATGCTCCACAGGTACATCCTAACATGTGCCCACTATATATCCATCAACTGAGATGCTTATTATTTACAGACATGCCAACTTTCAAAAATGAAAAATCGGGAGGACATGCCAACTTTCAAAAATGAAAAATCGGGAGATTTTTAGAAGTGTATCACGAAGTAATCACTTTTAATTACCACAATATTTGCATGGCACCTTAATCCCTTTATGACACTTTGCCAATTTTTAATGAATGTCACACTTTATTAACATGTTAAGCTAAGTACACAATTTGAACAGTTCATCAAGAACGTAAGAAGGAAAAATCGGGAGTCTCCAGCTTAAATCGGGAGAGTTGGCATGTCTGTATTTATCATGAACTATATTAGAGAAAATAGTTTTTCTACTTCTGTATGCATGAGAGATTACAACTACAGCAAACTGAGACCACAGAAACAGCTCTTGCTCAAGTAAAGAGTTTTACTTTGTTCTTTAGGGCCCTGGAGACATATGCAGGTCCAAACTAAAGTCTACTAATCACTTATTTGTAGTAAAAAGATAAGTCTGAAAATAAAAATAAATCTGACATAAAATAAACACCATGCTAGAGCTTTTATCTTTTATTAAGCAAAACAGCTTGAACTCTCACCTCGATGCCATGCTTAACTTGCTTTGTTCAAATAACAATGACCACTTTTCCAAACAAAACATAATGGTGATTTTCTGGCACTTGATGATTTTATGCGTGCGCTATTCTTTAACTAGTTTAGCAGTCCTTTCCAAGATGAAAAAGAACTTTACAGTTTCCCGTAAAATTTTTTGGATCAATCAACAAGATTTCATGTAATCAATTATACTATATAGAACTGTCAAATGAAAATATTTAAAATATAAATATTTGGAGATTACTGTTATTTTTCAAGAGAACTACTACTTCCTGATAAAAGATTTATCATTCTTCCATGAAAATTTCACTAACCTTATTTTATCTTTTCAAGACATTATTCACATAGAATACCACTTTTTCCATTTACCTTTATCCTGAAAGTTGCACTAAAAATATTTTGACAATGAATTCTAACATTAAACTTAAAAGTCTACTACAATTAGCAACACTAACTTTGTTAAGTCATAGCATGAAAACATTTCAAATAAAGAAATGTGTACAAATGATATTTCATTTCAAAATGTTATCATCTTCTTTAATGGCAACCCTCTGCTTAAGTTAGTTTGGCAAGGACTAATACTAACACTAAAATACCAAGTACCATCTAAAAAGAGACCAACTGACTCCATATACTACAATAATCCCTTCAATTTGGAGCAATTTCAATCTCCCTCAATTACATCAAACTTGCCACTTCTTTTCCTTCCCAACCTCTTCTACACAATGTTCTCACCCCTATCACAGTCTCCAACCCCAATTCAAATTAATTGAATAATAATAAATTATATTATTGTTATTTTGAAATTATTGCTTTATCTCACATGTTATGTACCATTCAAAATAATTCTCTTTCACCTTTATAATGCAGTTCATCAGTGTAAATGTCCATAGCTCAGAAAAAGAGATGCAAAAAACAAACAAAATGCGAGAAACAAAAATAAATGGAAACTTCGGGAACTAACTCGATTGGAATGCTATAGTTTGTTCAACTGAACTGAGAACTAATATAACAGGAGACATTCAACAAGAATTTAGCGGGCAACAAATGATACATTATCATCAGGTTACAAAATAATCAAATCAATATGAAATTAAATGGATACTCACAGCAAGACTGGCAGCAGACTGTGCAGAATGCAACCTTATCACAAAGAACACCTCCTTATGCTTTTCCATTGTGGCAAATATCTTGGCAGAAAGGTCATTCCCAGTCTGAGGAGTATTACTTTTTTTGCTGTTCTTTCGCTGATTAGCTTTTGACTTGTTTGACTTCTTAGCTTTCTTTTGCCCTTTCTTCTTTCCATCAGTTCCTGGGTCACTATCCTCCTGTAATTCACACAAGTCCATATTTGTGATTTCTGCCTTCCTCTGAGATTTTATAAAGGAGAGATAAAACACTTATTATTTTCATTACATTTATAGTTAAACACTGAAAATCTAACTTGTACACAACCTCTATATTTTCCTATTTGATACATGTTTCATTAGGACTCCTACTTACAGCCAATTGATAATCATTCTAAAATGGCAAAACATCATTTAAAACAGCAAACTAAACCTTATTAATCAATCCAAATGTTAGTTTGAAAAGATGAGAAAGGGTGGAGCTCACCATCTACAAGCAATAAACTTATGGTGTATGAAAGTCACGCGTTCAGGGTAAATATGTCACTTTCCCCTGTTATATACATATGGATTTCCAGATAATTCTGATTCAAGGAAAAACACAAAACCTAAGATTAGCTATAAGTATCCACAAATATCACCTAGATTTGAACCAGGGACTCTCTATTCAGCAGTCAAGTGCACTTAACTACCACACTGCTCATCTACATACTTAAATGGATTGATGTACCAGTCCTTAATTTTTATGCAAAACAGTAATTACCAATGTAAAAACCTGAGTGATTTAAATTATTCTCTCATTTCCATGACAAAGGCAAGGGTACCAAACAGTGAACAAGCAGCAAAATCCCCAATCAGGTTTGCCTCTTTTATGAAACAAGGTTTTTGAGTCATCAATAAATTATGACCTTTGATAAATGGATCCCAGAACGAGGGGATTGATCCTCTGAGAAAGTAAAACTAGATAAATATTCCAATATTGTATCTTAAACTGGGATTTCACAAGAAAGTGTGTGTGTGTGTGCGTATATATGTATATACACACACATACACATATATAATAACATATGCACAGTTCAACATACTATTACCTATGCCCTTCCACAAATAAACATTACTAGACTAATTTGAAACACATTGTACAAGAATATCCTTTCTAAAACATCTTGACATTAAACAAAACCCTGTATTCAAATTTCCTAGAAAGACAACAGCTATTTGTGGTGTCCCAATCTTTATTGAATTACCATTTGGAGAACAATATTCTAACAATAAGATTCATTATTATAGATTTTTAATTGAATTCCTATTTTTCATTTTCTATAGGACATCCCTGGAGGGTAATGTGCTCCTTGGCTCTCAATACACCACTTCTGGCTTGCCCTTGTGATTACTATGAGGGTACAGCATCTGGCTTCATACAACTCCCACATCTGAAGCAGGACTTGAACCTATTTACCCTTGGGTTAACATGTGGGCACTTTAATAATTTAACTAACCAAACTGAAAAGCTTCTGTGATAGGATGTTAAATGAAACAAGGGGCAAATACAATGTGTCAGAGATAACTTAATGAACTGAGATTGTACATTAATAAATTGAGGATGAGTGTAAGTTGTGCAAATTGACTATTAATATATGAACAGTGATATTATGAAAACCAAATACAAATAAATTTATTTCCCTTATTCTCCCATACAACCCATTAATTCTTAATCAAAATTTGTTTCCACAACAGTCAATTGGTTCAAAATTAATCTAAAAAATATATAGGCTCAATCTATTATGAAAAAACTAAGTCATTTATATTTTGTCTACGTGGTTGGGACTAATTAACACCAGCTCTTTACCTTCAGGGATGCACATTCACAATTACATAATTGGGGCTTACTGGGATTTTAAGAACAATCACAAATCATCAATGAATAAATAAACTTAATGTTTTTTCACACAAAATACTTGATACCAATACCAGTGTCAATGCACAGGGGGGACATCATCAGGCCTGGGTTTTTTTGAGTGAAAAAATACCAAGGTAATTTATTCAGTGATCATGTTTACAAAGTAAAGCCTCAAACAAAAAAATTGATCGCAAATAGTAATTATATCAGGCTACAAGGTCCAAACTTTCATTTTATCTTAACTAACTAAAATTCATCACAACCTGATGGTTAATATAATCCAAAAAATAAAATATGCATATGCATATCCTGACTGCACCACAAAATGCATTACTGCCAATTATTTACCCTGCTAAAATGTCTGCAGGTATCAATGTTCACTTTGATATACTTGGTTTTAACAGTGGTTGTACAGCAAATATCTAGATGGTAATTGGGGACAGCCTATATACTTCGAATTAAGCTATAAGTTACTGCCAACAAAATTTCTTATATAAGTGCAGGGTAAAGACTGACTATATTAAATAATATTTTCTTTTGCCATAAGGACTTTTAAAAACAACGAAAAAATGGAAAAAAAGGAGAATATTTAGATTTCTTTGGCAATTTATGGGAAATCACCGCACTATTCCCCTTTTTGTTTTTTATCCCTTTTACAATGGTGTAAAAAAACCCTTAATGGCTTAAAGAAATATTATTTAATATGGTCATCAGCCTTAGAAAAGGCCGTAAGAAGCTCCATTTATCCTTTCTAAGTATTTAACAGGCCAAAATCATCACTTTTTATCTACTATTTTCAGTTCCCATGAGGCAACAAAGAAAAAAATGTGAATATCTATTGAAATGGCTTGGGAGGACAGGGACACAACTAGAGATCAATGAAACATTGTGATTTCAGGATTTATGGAATCAAAATATTGGTAAATATATAAATACCAAGCATTTTAAAAATTGAGTTGATCCCTTGTGTTATGCTGAAGTGGATTTTTGTTAATAAATGGAACTACTGCCATAACTTTTCAATTTTTTGAATAAGAAAAAAATGAGGATTGTGTACAAATAGTTTCTCAATGATTTCTTCCATTTTCTTCATGTGAACAGTAATTTTAAAGGAAACATGTTGTCGTAGGCAAACCTGCATTATAAATAAAATTTCAAATAAACTGGAAAAAGCTGGTAGGTGTTTTGTATGCAACCATATATTGCAGTGGATTATGGAATAATAAGTAAAACATGAGAAACTTAGTTTTATCGGTAATACCTATGCCTATTGCCCTATAATTACAACTATATTAATTAAAGTACAAAATAAATTGGCAATAGTGATGCCTATACTTGGCATCCAGAATAATCATTAAATATTATGAAAGATTCAGCTTCTGTGTAAATGTAGATACAATAAAATTTAATCCTTATCTTTTGGTTAAGCACTATTTTATTATTAGCAAATGTTTAGGTCCCTGGTGGTCTGGTTGTAATTTCTGGGAGATGCTTTTCATGGCTAAATTGTTTTCTGCAGGACAGCATTTCAGTTTGTCTGGGGAACCCTCATTGTTTGAAAATGGATTCGAATTAAAAGGCTGAATATTATACAATCTATTCTTCCCCATTGATTTTGTGAACATAGATCAGCAGATGGGAGGTGTTTAATACCGCTTATACCAGCAATATATGTAGGCCTCTAATTAAGGCCAAAGGCTGTAAATCTATGACATACTACATGTCCTGACGGCTCTGTAACTTGAAAAATTAAAAAAGTTAAGTTTGGTTGCCAAAGCCTGAACCAAAGGGGTATATTTAAATAAATAAAATCAATAGTTTATACAAACAAATTGAAACATCTGATCAACTATCTCCTTCCTGCCAAATCACTCACTGGAAAACCCTGACAGAAAAAAACCCAAAAAACTAAACTCCAACAGAGAAGATGATATGAGAATACAGGGAGCGGATGATGGATTTAATAAACACAGACAGATATGAGTAAAAACAAAGTAAGCTCATGTGCTCCTTAATGGCTAAAGCTTGAGGAACATCTTAGAAATTGTAAAATAATCATAGCATGAATGGTATTACTGTTTCAACAGATCTGAATTGAAGTGAGAGGTGTATATTGCCAATTTTTCGGGGACGTCATGGCATGAGAGATTCATGAAGAGAAATGGTCTGTCCATAGACACCAGATCTAAAATAGCACAAAAACTGCCACTTGAATAAGAAAGAAAGGCTACAAGCCACTAATGACATGATGACAAATAAAACGGCTATTAATTTCTATTGTTTGTGATTGAAGAAATCTGGCAGAAAGTAACAAAAGAGACTGTCATGTCTTTTAAAAATTTTAATGAAATAATAAAAATACGAAGGAATGATGACAAAGTTCTGGAATTCTACGATGAATAAATGCTTCTAATTTTTTGATGCAATAATTCAATTTTATTTATTATAAGTGTTAACATCAAAATACTTTGATCCTTTTTTATCTGATCCAGGTATTTTTCCTAAATTCTACCCTGAAAAGCCACAGTGAAACGTATGCACCCTGTTTTGTAGGACTCAAAATATGGTACTTTTAAAGAAATGTATGGCATTAAAGATATTTAAATAAAATGAGAAATTATAAGTTCTTGTACAAATATATTAGCTGCAAGATAAATGTGTAACTGTATGTGATTTAATGACAGGACTGTTAAATATAAATCATGTTGAAAATGCCAAGTTTTTCATAATATTCCAAGACTTTTCATGACAAGCTTCTGTTTCAGCAAAAACTTCTACACTTGATTTCGTGATTACTGGGGATAGTTCAAAAGAACATAATATATGGCATGAAATTATGGCATAAAATAATTTTGGTGTAACACGAACTGGATATTAAGTGAGGTTAAGTAATTCATTTTTCAGTCTTGTGTCATTATAAATGAGAAATTTAAAGTTATAAGCAGTAGCCAGCTAAAAGAATAGAATTAATCATTATTTACTTGAAATACCATTACAACTCTAGTAACTTTTATTTCTCTCTCTAGTTCACAGAACATTATTCCATATAATTGATAGTAATAAAAGAACTAAGGAAATACAATCACCAGGGATTCCCAAATATGAGTTGAACATATTTCAATTCAAAAATGCTATGCCACTAAATCTTGACCACAAATGAAATAGGATTTAAGGCATTTATTTCCATTTTATTTCATTATTCATGCATTCTTTTTTCAAATGTGGCAAAAAATCTTTAAAAAATGCCAATAAGTATTTTGTGGTTCAAGAAGTATATTTTATAGCAGAATGGGATACTATTGTACTTTGACTATCAAAAGATACCTTTTTTACATTTTAAAGGTATGTACTTAGTACCTAAATGTTTTGAAGTCATGATCTTTTGGTCTCTTTAACTTTCACAGAATTGGGTTTTTCTGCAATGACCCAAACAACGAAAGCTTGAAAATTATAGAAGAATAACAGATATGGCATTTCCATCATTTTTATGTTTAACGCATTCCACCATTTTCAAATTTTGAAGTGATCATGAATTAAACTTGAGTCAGTGAATTAACAATGAACCATAAAATTTTTAAGATAGAGTAAATGAAAAATAATTCAATACAAATTTGAGAACCCTAAATAAAAACAACTCTTTGTCTTGTCGTTTAATGAACTGGTGTATTTCGTATTTTTTCCTACCATCAATAAGAACATATTTCTGAAACTCCTGAAGCCTATGACTGGTTCAATATAATTTGTTCTCAATAAAGTAGCTCCAGCATGTATGATAGGATATCCTATTAAAATGTTGCCTTACTCCTTTACTACCACTCAAAACTGAATTATAAAGGGATCTTTAATATTTGAATTCTAAAAGGCAGTAACTTTCACTTTGGCATGGAAAAAAAGAACTTTCACTAAACATAAACTTTTTAATTATCAACAAATAGGACCCATTGCTTACAGCGTTGGCAGCAGCTGCAGCAGCTTCAGCAGCTTCTGCTTGTTTTCTCTTTTCTTCTTCTTCTTGATCCAACTCTTTAATACTTTCTTCTAAAACATTTGGCCAGAAATCACCTTCAAAGTATGGAAGTTCAGCAGCAGAGCTCAGTTTGTCTTCCATTGCCTGTTTTAAGATGTCCTGTTGGAAAAATGATAACATAATCATAAGTCAAACATCATTTTATTACAAACAATAAAAAAAACAGTCCATAAAATCTATCATGTGTTGAAGTTTAATTTATCTGGATTCATTTGAAATAAAATAAACCATACATGCACTAACCATCAGATTTAATATCCTAAAATATTTCAGCAATATATGTTACACATTTAAGTATTTTTCTTCTGTTGATGGTATTCAAGTATGCCAGAGAACAGATTTAATCAGGCATTGCATCACAACTACCAAAATTTAATTAATAAAACTAGAACTAGAAGAACTTGCATTTCAAAATTTAATCTGGATCATTTCACTAAATAATGTAATAGAATTCTGCTATGTATTTTATTCAAATAGAATTTTGCTAACTTTACATAAGATGTTTTTACACTTGAGGCATCCTGTTAATCATACAGTTATTTCAAGTTGTTATCTATTAAGCATGCACAAGATAGCAGTGAAAAAAACCTATGGGGTTAAATATGTCAAATTCCTGGTTAATCTAGATTTGGCTTCAACTGAACCTCTGGCCTCATTTAGCCCAAATTGGCAAAGGTTTACTGTATCGCATTATTTCAGCTAAGGGCAGTTCTCAACCAAAATCATAGGACTTTGCATACCTTTGGCTAAATCTATCTTTGAAGAAATTTAAAGCCTCATGCAAACATCTAATTTATTAAAAACATTTTACCAGATGCATTGCATGCCCTTTGCACATTTCAAAACTGTTTATAATCATTATCAAGGTACAAGTATGAAAGACAATAAATAAAAAGAATCCTAAAATAATGAGATATACAGAAGGTATAGCTTATAGCCCCATGACTTACAAGTATGTCAAAATGGTTACTGAGGTCCTTCAATGTTAAGACCAATCTATATGTTGCGTTTTTATTTTGACCTCAAGAAAAATTAAACAAAGACTACCGAGATCAACTCTGAAGTTTCTGTTTATAAATATGTCAACCTAAAAGCAGGCTATCAGAAAAAGAAAACCATAAAAATGAGGACTTCAAAGTCTAATAAATTATATAAATGAGACCTGAAGAGATATTAAAAGTAAGAAAATTGGTACTGTGTTGATATCAAATTACTACAATGGGTGCAATATGTAGGCTTGACAACTACTGTTTTATTTTAAATGCAAAGCATAGAACGATAAAATGAATTTTGGGAATTACTTATATATCAACATTCTTATTATATACTATATGGATTATAACAAGATTCTATTGCACCATCATATTTCACTGAAGACAATTACCCACTACTTATTTTAAAAACAAATGAAAATTTTTCACATTTATCAAAAAAAATTTATTGGTCAAATTCCTTTGCTATTGATATTCAATAATTTTAGAGACATTCAATATAGTAAAAATCAATCTTAGTGCCATGCCTATGGTTTCACATGTATTTATTTCATTCATTACTAAACTTTTCATAATTATAAACTTCAACATGCTAATCATAACAGCATCTCAAACTCTGATAATGTGGAATGAACTAACCTTGTAGTCTAATACTATCCGTTCAATGATTCCTTTGTCCAGCATTTTCTTATACCATTCCTGCAATCTTTTTGGTTTGGGAATTTTTTGCTCTGGTGGGTGACAGTGGAAAATATAGTCATCACCTTCAGATGGAGGACAAGCCCATATGTGAGCCATTGTATACCTGCAAAAAAAATGTTTAAGTTTATTACTCATAGTTCTTAGGCTTCATAATCCAACTTGGCAAAATTAAAAAGTTGGGTTAAGTTAATTCATTTAATAAATAAGTTTATATTAAACCATCCCTGATGAAACTGATCACTATATGCCAATGGCTGAAAACAATATTTATGACAATAATCAGAAGTGTAACATACATCATGGCACAAAATTAGCATCAACCATAAAGGTTCACATCTTCAGCCAATTAATACTGGTAATTGGTCAGCATAAAAGAAATTTCAATGAGAAAGTATGCACACTTAGACATCTGGCCATTCCAAATTCTAGGAATGGTTTCAATGATACTGAATTTACTTCGTCACATCTTTATCAAATTACTTGCCATTCTATAATAGGTATACAAAATTAACATTAACATGCATTTCACTATGAATAATTATTGAAAATATGCTAACATTTATTCTTTCTCTTTTAATTTTTTCAAGCATCATCATTACCACTTTACAGACATTTGACATATTCACTTCATGGGTGGGAAATTATGGCAGTCGTTAAAAAAAAAGAATAATCAAACTTAAAATTGACTTACCCTAGTTGCTTTACATAGTCTAGATATCCAAGTAAAATTTCATGATAGACAGCTGTACGAAATTGGCGAGGTCGAAAGAAATGCACAGAATCTAAATAAGCTATATACACTCTTCTGGTATTAGGACATGGACATTCAGAGCCATACTCCTGTACATGCATGCCAAAAAAGCACACATCTGTACCATCAATATCTTCAAAGGCAAAAAGAGCTTTGGCTCGATAAGGGAATTGATCTGGAAGATCTCCATTGTCTACAAATCTGAAAAATAAAATTTTTATCACTCAATATTCAAATATCTGTGTTAGAACTTTTATCAGCTAACAAAGATGCAATGTTTTAAAAATAAATTTCAAGATTCATGTGGAGCATTTTGTGGTGAGCATTTCTCATATGCTACAGTGCATTTCTGCATGATTGAAGGTCTTTACTCTATTCATTCCTGTAGACACTTGCTGGAATGTAATAGGGCATGTCCATCCAAAAAATGCATCACACATAACCCTTGAAAACTGACATCAGCTTTTAATGAATGGGTAAAAATGTTTAAGATAACTCATAGATTTGTTATTACAATAGTAAATTCCCTTGTATTTTTACAGTTACTAAATATTATATCTATATCCATCAAGGTTAATTTATTATTACTTACTTGGTCCTCATTCCAGCTTTCACCTCTACTATTTTATCAGAGCTAGAAACCACTCTGATTGCTACCTCACCAGCACCAGCCTCTTTTTTCTTGAGGAAATTATTCACCCTATTCTCAATATATAACCCTAATTTTGTAGTTGGTAGCCTTTTTGCAGTGAACTTGTTATCTTTTCTTTTAACCATTTTCTTCTTCAAACAATTATCACAAACAAATCTGAAAAATAAAATTACATTATTAAAGTCTAAATGATCACATTATCAGTGAGATAACCTAATATGGAGTGAACAATAAACTAACACAACTTCAGCTATTACAGAATTTTGTATAAAATGGGCATTCTCTCTCACTACCTTCTACTATGTGCCAATTCTGTTCCTTTAAAAATGTTACCATGGCCAACTGCACTCTTTGAAAAATGACATTACATTTAATATTTCAAACATGCAGATTTGCTTGGAACTCCCCCTCCATAATAAAAACTCTCTGCCACAATCCACAAAAGATATGCACGTGGTCTCCCCAATAAATACGTGAACTGGTGCAATCTGGCTGCTATGACGCAGACTATAGCCCCACTAGCAGTGCTAGTTGCCCGAGACCCAATGAGCCATCTGTTCTTGGTGGATCGTCAAGCTGTGCATATTGCGCCAGTTATGCTAGTTTCTGTTGTCCTTGCTTTTACTGTTCGTCAAAAATGGAAATTGACGAAATCATAGGCAATGAATCAACTCAAGTTTTTTGGTGAAGTGAGGTAAAAGTTATCAAGAAATTACTGAAATGTTGACAGCTGTTTACGGTGTTAATGCTCAGAAGAAAACATCCATTTTCAAGCAGATCAAGAATTTTAAAGATGGCTAACAAGATGTCACGAATGATATAAGGCCGGGACGACCTTCAACCACCAGTGTTGACGACAACATTGATCATGTGCAGTCCCTTGTCCTTACCGATCGTTGAAAAACTGTCCAAATGCTAGCTGATTAACTGAATTTAGGAAAATCGACAGTGCATACTATTTTAACCAAACATGATGGATGGATCCTTCACCATGACAATGCACCTGCAAATTCAGCATTGATTGTTCACTAGTTTCTGGCAAAAAATTCAATCACCATCCTTGCTCATCCTCCTTATTAGCCAGAACTTGCCCCCTGCAACTTTTTCCCATTTCCAAAATGCTAAACTGTGATGAGGAGACATCACTGGGAAGATGTGGACATAATAAAGCAAGAAACACAAGAAAACTAAAAAGCCTAACTGCCAAGGACTTCCAAGGGTGCTTTAAACAGTGGAAAAGAAGATGAAATACGTGCAAAGCAATGAATGGAGAGAACTTAAAAGGGGACAAAATCAATGTAGACTAAATTTTGTAAAATATAGTTTATATGGCCTCAGTTCTTGTATTTATTTGACAGGGTAGTATAGGCAAGGTCCAATTTAAATTATTAAATCCCTTTAACTCAAACAAACTTTAACAAAATCTATTATAGAAACATAATGGATGGATTTGAAGAAGTGAAGAAATATTCAGAAAGGAAGAGGAGTTTATTGCAGTGCTGAGTGTCAGGTTTTGTCTTGTTAAGTAAGGAACGACCATTAGAAAAGGTATATAGAAGTCTACATTCTAAGCCTACCTTATACAGTAGACTATCAAAACTACCAAATTAATATATAAACACAATAAATCATCATTAATTTGTCTTCACTTGAATGAAGTCGTTAGGGGCTTATAAAAGAGATATTCCAATGATTTGAATCATAAATTAAATACTGAATGATTCTCCATTAATTCAGTCAACTCAGGATTATCAGTGCTAATGAATGCATGGATAATCGAAAAACATGGATAACTGATATGCATAAAATATGACCATGATATAAATGATTATACATGGAGACTCTCCTTTTTCATTCCTCATGATTAATTGGGGCTTTTCCGCAGCTGAAAGTACATTTTTTTGTTTTCCAGCCATTTTAAGAAGGTGACAGGGATTATTTATTTAAATCAATTCTTGGTAAACTTTTATTGATGATAGTATAAGCTAATTGTATAATATTGGTAAAAAGTATCTTATGAGCCTAAAATTTTAATACAAAATGCTACAGTTATTATTAATGGAAAATAACCATGTTTATCAGCTACAGTATTTTATTGTTGAGGAATGTCTCAAATTACACCAATGTTAATAGAGATTAATATAACACAAGTATAAATTATTAAGAATGTTAAAAAATATATAAAAATACTTAAAAAATGCTATATTTATCACTGTATAACAATCATTCATTCCCCTTGACCAGGATTTGAACACAGATCCCTTGACACTCAGGAAAGTGCCTTAGCCAGTTAAGCTATGGAAGCATCATCCTACACTTTATCACCACATTTGTAGTCCTGACTCAATGGAGAATCCTTTATTGAAATGACACTAAAAGAAATCTCACTGTAGCCCAAGAAGCAGTACATTCCACTTGGCACATTTCAATGGAAGCGAGAGTAGATGACATAAAAGTTTTGGGCAAGATTTTAGATAGATAGATCAATCAACTATTGTGATATTCATGAAAAATAACTTACCCCTGAGGCCAAATATTATCTAAATGAAGAACACATATCTGATGAAGTTTTCTGCCACAATCTTGACATTCAACAAATGGTTCCAACTCCAAATTGTCATTTTTCAACTCAACGAATTGTTCCTTTTTAATAGCTCTGAAAGAATAAACGTTATGACCAATAAGCAAAAAATTTGAATATTTTGTAAATATGTACAAAGAGCTTGATAAACACACAACATTAGAGTAAATTAAACTACCTAAACAATTTATGTTAGTCTATTTTTAAACAAAACATGTATTTAATTAATACCATATATATCATTTTCTCTTCAAAATATGACGAGTTAATAAAACACTGTTGCCAAACTCAAGTTACTCTCAAGGGTCTCAACAAAAGAAATTTTACTCAATTTCTGGCCATTTAGTCATCTCATTTTGGAAATATGATCAATCATAGTCCCAGTTTCATACAAACTTTAACACTTATAGTTACTGTTACTAACTCTTCAACTTGAATATGCAAGGTTATCTTGATAGATTTATTACAAATAAAGAATCTTAAGACACTCCAAATACATTTTCCAATTTAAATATCACATATTCATATTTACTGTGAATGCACTTTAATCAGTAAGCAACACATTTGTAAAACTTATCCATACTAGATTTTGTAAAAGGTGTAGATTTCGGTATAATATGATATGCAACCAATTGACTTAATGAATTATACAACTTGGTAAAGCAGGAAAATATGTCAAAAATCAAATTATAGAAGATATAACAAAAGACAACATAAGATTATTTTTTGTACATGGGCCAGGCCATCTCAGCAAATTTCATCATATTTAGTATATACATACATTTTTGTTCATTAAGTTATAAGAACATTATTGTAATACTCTATGAAACAAGAGAAAAATACTATACTTACGTTTGTGTTTGAGTGGGATCTTCACCAAGAGTAACAGAATCCCCAGGAATATCATTAAAACACTTCTGACAAAATGTATACCTATTTGATATAATACCATACTGCTTAAGGCTGTAAAAAAGAAAAAAAATAGTTGAAGTTGGATAATCATAGAAAAACAATTACAGCAGTACCCAACAAGTATTCACTGTCCCATTCAACCATTACAGTCATGCACTTCAGGAGTATTTTCAATATTTTGTAGTTATTTTTTCAACATTTTAACTGGATCACTTTATAGATATAATCATAAAAAATTGCAAAAAAGATAAACTCATTCCATAAATTAAATAAAGATACAATTTAAACATGGAGTAGATAGCAAATAGAAAGCATAACACAATAAGAATGCTCTTGAACAATGAAAAAAATCCTGAAATGCATTACAAAAAAATGTAATATGAATGCAATGATTTCAAAGAGCGAGTTTCCCCAGTTTAGAAGGACACATTACATGATAGCCGAGTCCCGGTAACACATCAGATGCTCCACCAAATTAATTTCTTCAATGCACAACAATGCCAAAATACATTTTTGCAATAGCAATTCTATCGGTTTAAACATTGTGTAAAGGATAAGGAATACATATGATACGAGAAAATGGCAAACACAAACAAGGACAAAGGCTATTGTTTATTATACTCATTAAGCCACTAGCCTCCTTTCTCTCCATGCCACTGACAACTGCCTTTAAACAGGCCTTCTATCCTCATAAGTACATAAACAGCACTTGAGAGACTATCTCATCCCATTCACCTTTATGACTCTAAACCTACCCCTTAAAAGGTTAACCACTTCAATTTGAAACTGTCCTTATCAGGCATCTTAAATAAATGCAATTACATGTCAAATTTATATTTATCATCAACAACAAAGATAAGACAAACTTTGTCATCTAAACAAATGAACTTCTTCGGAGGTTTGGTGATTTCAACTCTTAAGCATCCAGGTATGTGATATGCACTCATTCCTTGCATATGTATGAATTCACATAAAAAATGAGAAACCTTATGTCAAATGTTATTTTAAAATCCCACATGATATGTTAAACTGGTGTCATGTTGTAAGTTAGTTAGAAAAGACATTCAACAATATATTCAGAAATATCAGAGAAATGCTCATGCACCGAACCATGTTTTGCAATTTACCTTCAATTTTCACCTTATAACTTTAAAAAAGAACACGGTATGTAATTATGTTATTCTACACACTGCCAGAAGCGAGCTCAAATTGCATTTTCGTAGCATGTTTATGATTTGATGCAAGCAATTTACTGGGAGTAATAATTGATTGGAAATCCCAACAAAAGATATTGCTCCATATTTGATTGGTATCAACAAAACCATTTTTTACAGCAGGCAAGAGATCCATGAATATTTCCTGGACTTGTGTGAAACCTTAAGCTTTGTTATAAGAAAATTCTATCACTACACCTGGATTTCATGAATAAATTTAAGCAAATATGCTTGCGAGTCGATATCAGTGGTCTTGCAAATATATCTCATCGCATGAAATGAAAAACATAGCAAATGCTCACTTTAATGTTGTCACCTTAGTGATATGCAGTGGAGTTAATGGTTCATTAGGTAAAGTTAACATAATTCTTATTTTAAGATTAAACATACCATGATTAAGGCATGAGCAAGAATAATAATTTATTTTGGAGAAAATAATTCAAAAGTTTGAATTTTTTCATGTAATATTTCAGCATACTTAGGTTCATTTATTCATAGCCCTTACAAAATGCATCATGATATAATTGATTTTATTCACCATATAAACACTTTCAATGGAAACTGTTCACTGTGTATTGCAGAATGACTTTTGCATCAAAGTCCCATTAAAACTAATTTCATAAAGTGCTAAAAAATCTTAGCTATCGCATCAATCAGAAAGCCAGTCCTCAATAAAATTAACATTAATAACTAAATAATAACATGAGGACTGCATAGTAATAACAACCTTAGATTATGCCCACATTCTGATGTCACACTATACTCTGGGTGATTTGATGTCATCTTCTACAAAGACTTTTAAAGAAACCATGAAGCCTGAGCCATAAATATCTCTCTGACATTCTACATGTCAGTTAATGCTCAAATGGATTCAATCAAAAATTGATGGTTAAGGGTGAAACATTCGCATTGGACAGCTTTGCAACTAAATGAACGATTACTGTAACATCTACATATAAATTGTTTATATGCAAACAAAAAGAAGTTTTTGAAGCACTATTAATGAAACTTTGCAAGATATCAGATTGGATGTAACCTGTTAACCAAGATAGTACATTTTCTGTTTATTATAAGACAAATGATTGGTTTCTAAAATGTTCAAAATTTAAGTTATAATATAAGTGGTTATGCAAGCTACAGTTCTTCCAGTTTTAATGCAGGTGGTTTGCTATTGCCTAAAGTTAGGTTCATCTGTTTACAAATGTATTCACACAGACTCAATTAAATATACCTGACTCACGGGGTGCACATTTGTATTAAAAAAAGAAGATGATACCAATTTCGACCTAGCAATGGACACAAGAGGTTTGAGAAGAAGATTATTTTTTCTCTAAGTATCTAACTATTCTCTAAGTATCTAACAACTCTATGGTCATTTACCCCCAATGCTCCCATCCTGTTTCTCTACCAGCTCACCTATTGTCTCTTTGAAGGTAGCATGTATGCATGCACTTATTCATGATAAGTTGCATTGTTGCTGCCAATTTTATACTTTCCAGTCTGTCAATATGTATTATTTATTGATACTTTTGTAAGATAAAATTCATATTAGAATACATGCAACATACCCATATGCTAAGTAACAACTGTGGGTATATGTCCTACCTAAGGCAAGCCTACTGAGAAACTACAGGCTGTTTGATGTCTGGGAAGCCTATTGAAAAGCCAAAAATGATATCTTGGTTTAACAGAATTAGGCCACCAGAATTATTTACATTTCATCAAAAACAAATGTAATTAAGTCTTGGAATTCATAATTTAAAGTAACCAAATAAAATGATAATAATCCTGGAAATGAACTTGGGTCTATGATTTTTTTCTGATAAAACCAAGCCATTCAGGTGGATTATAAAATAGAAGATTAATACAAGACGCACAAATATGGACGATATATGAAGATTTTGCTAATGAAAATGTGGTTATAATCTACCATCACGAGACCTTTCTTCATTCTGATGTTACTTTTATGTTGTACAAGTGGCCAAAAGCTTGATAATCGACCCTACACAAAATTGGATCAGCACTGGCCAAAACCCTGAGTTTCATAGTGTTGATATTCTTCTCCTTGAACAAATGCTAGGACACGTTAATGATGGAATTTCTTGGTTGCTGATCTCAGACAAAACTGCTTAACATTTTACTTCAGACAGCTGATGCTAAGTTATTCTAGTTCTTCAAGTGATATAGCAGTCCACATAGATGAAACACCTGCAATATGGAGTCCCAAATGGTAATTTCACAAATCTTTCTCATTATAACTCAACTGCCCAGACATCTGGGCGAAAAACAATTTCTAAGCAATGACAACACAAAAGATACTATGCTATTCAACTGAAAGGGATTAATGAAAATTTTTAAAGAATAATGAAAAATAACTTAATCTTTCTCATGAATATTTTATAAGGGGTTCTTTTTTGCACGATCATAACGTGTTTATCCATGATAGTTTTTGCACTGGCCAAAACTAATTAAAAATAGGACAAAATCAATACTTTTAGCAGATCAGCTGGAGCTACTTATAATTACCTAACACATCATCATCTAACTAAAGTTGATATGGAGAGTTCCATATTGATGAACATGGATAACAACAAATTTTCTTTGTAAAATATACTAATTGGAAATGATGATAAAATGTTCACTTAATGATAATAAATCCACAACTATTGTATACCTCCTTTTACACTGTGAAATTTTAAAACTTCTTTCACCACCATTTTCCTTATATTTTAAGCTGTTATGGAATTCGGTACATCCTGCAACAACTTTTTTGTTGCCCTAAGCGTTTTTCTGTATAATGTGTACAAATATGAACGATTTCAATATAGTTTCATTACTAATTTTTAATGGAGAAATTAGCAGAGTACTTTTGAAGGAAATTGGAGAAGTAATTTTACTTAGCCTAAAATTCAGTTAAAATTTATAATTTAAATTGCTTAGTTTTACAATGCAATTAAACCATTGATAAAAGCTTAACAATTTCTTATTAAATAGTTGATTTTCAAGAAAAGTTCCATTTACTCATGAACAATGTGGTGTTCTACACAAGAGGGAATATGACAAATGCTGCCTAGTGCAAGCCTCCTCAAATGACTGACTGGTTATTATTAAACTGCCAAAGTTTGAAATGACCTGCTCTGTGTCTGACTGCACTTGACAGCCAATATGCTGGAAAGAATTCAGGTTTGGCAATTAGAGATCTTTCATAATAGGTCAAAAGAAGATTAAGTGTTTTTATTCAGTTTTTAAGTATGAAGTAAACATATCACAAACTTGATAATAAATAATCCATGTGGTTTTTAATCATCAGTTTTAAATAATTTAATACACTTAAGAATAATTCAGAGTATTCTCTACAGTAAACTGATGGCAGTTAGTGTGCATGGATTCACTGTCAATCACTTTTTTCACTTCACTTTTATCGTTAAAAAATGCTACCCCTGTACTTTGCTATAAATGGTAATGGTATTTGATACAATAATGAAACTGAAAATGAACTAATTTTAATGTAAAAGTCCCTATTAACTACTAATGCTGATTTTAACAATATCATGTAGTTCTCTTCAACTCCATTTCCAGAACTGGGTCTTGTAATCATATCAAAATAAGTGCATTTAAATCATTATGTGCTTTCCCTGATGTCTCTAGTTTTTAAGAATTTAAGAGGAACTGACACCAAACAACCACTTAATCCTTAGATATTTGATATTGATTATATAATTTTTTACTATTTTCAGGAGAAGTCTGTAAAATGCCAAACTTTAATAGAAGTTCTACACTGAAAAATGTCATCAAAAGAGTAGAGATGATATTATAGCCTGGGTTCACCTTGCCTTACTTAACTTCCTAACCTTCCTAGTCCATATTCTCCCAACTTCAATCCACAGTACAGGCCATCAATTAGATTACTATAAGTATATCCAAATAATGGACCTATGGAACAATGTCATCATCCATAACTTTTTATCAACAGCGAGAAACCCAAAGCCAGCCAGGCTTGAGTTAATGCATTAGGTAATAAACATTTTATTTACAAATAATGTGACGATATGTTTCCATTATTGATTTTGAAGTAACAATATTTTTAACTGTAGTATTATAATACCAATGAAAAAAAAATATTTTTTAAAAGAATTACAGCACCGCCACATTTTTTTCAAAATAAATCCAAATAGGTCCAAAATCAATGGGCTTAGAAATGATCACTTTTATAAAGAATTTCTTTAAGGTGACCAATAAAATCTTGATCATAGTTTGCCACTTAAAATGGCAGGGAAACTGACTGAGAGATAATTTAGAATGTATCTATATGTTTAGAGAGAATGGTGCTGCTGCATTACAAAATTATATCAAAAGAATTAGTATCCACAGGCATCCACTGTAGACTTTTCTCCAGTCCCAAACCTTGGAAATCATAGCAACTTCAACTTGTTTATGTAACAGATATTGAAACTATTATTTCAGTTGTTTTCTTCTGCTACTGTCACATCCTTGAAAGCAAGATAAATGGGCACTCTGCATCTAGAACTGTGGAGAGATTCTATTTCATTATAGCTCACAGAAGGGAACTATCTACATTAAAACAGTATGCAAGTGCTATCATATTTTCTTGTAGCATTCTCCAAGATAGTATATTTAATGTTTATACAAATCAATTTAATACACAGACCAGGATATCTCTACTTGTATTTTGATGAAAAACTTTTTTTCAAACTTTTATCATAGGTTTTCTATTTTTAACAGCCTTGGTGATTTGTAACTATTACAATTTATTTAGTAAAGGAATAAGTTTTGTGTGAAATAAACATTAACTCATATCATCACCAAAAAAGCAAACAAAAATATTTGGCTTCCATTAAAATTTAAAGGAATAAAACGTTCAACAAAAAAGCTTACTAGTTCACAGATGCCATAGTAAGTAATATATTCTTGAATCATAATGTTGATGTTTGCATATTTAAACTTACCACAAATCATTAATCAATGAGTCTTAACCCAGGGTATAGAATATTTATTGGAAGCTAGCTGAAGAGAGGTACTTAAGGTCAGAGGGGATCAAGATGCTGAGGTGGCTACCAAACTGGCTTCCCCCCAGAATCCCGGTGGCATCGAATATTTTTCAGTGGTATCTCGATCCCTACTTGAGGTACTTTGTGGAGGGCACTTTCAGTCAGTACGCTGTCCGTTGGAAGGAACGTTAAGCTGCGGACCCCTTGGCACCCTTCATCACAAGTAGGTAATGCCGACACCGGATTTCTCTCTCTACCTTTCATCCTTTCCTGTCCATCCCTAATGGCACAAATGACCTTAGCTGTCAGCTGCCTCCCCTAAGTACTACTACTACTCAAGGTCAGATAGCTTAATGCAAATATTGGATATTCATTTTTTATGCATTACTTTAAAATAATATTCATTTTTAAACAAAAGTATTGTTGAATGCAACCAGCTTCTTGCAGGGTTGCTTGAGCCCTTTCCGTCAAAATCTAGGAGTTTTAAGAATAGGTATAAAGCAGCCTCAGAATAAAGGATCGAGTAATAAATTTTATTTATTGGTGATTATTGCATTATTTATTAAAAATATTGTTCTGTACGCAATGTGGATGGCATGGGAAGTTGTGTGATTTTGGACTAAATGGAGTAAGATGTTGGATGGCGCATTGCTTTATATGGTGTAACCAGGGCCATATGCAATGGTACAGGAACGTTTCGGAAATTTGAGTCTTTAAATGCCATTGTTTTTAAATGAATTTTGTCTCATGTTCTTCTTGTGCATTATTAGGGTACATCACTGGACCATTGCCATCAAGCCATTTGCCTAATTGTAACGAAAAGTAAATAATATATAAATTTTTGATGAATGAGTATATATTGTAATATGAATTTAGACTTCAAGAGCATCCAATAAACAAATCATAACAAATACAGGATGTTCAAATCATGCGCAGTATTTTCCTCTCTGCGTTACACACAAAACATTCCTCTGTCAGGCAAGGGGACTTGCATTTAACCATTTACTCTCAGAGAGTGGTAGGAACTGAGCTTCCGACAAAATTAATTCAGAGCTTTAATTTTCTCACAAACTGTACCTTCATGAGAGAGCACTAGGAGAATTCAAGAAAATATTTCTCAGATTCTTTTGGTTTTTGAATACACTTGGAAGCATCCAATTGGTCTTTCAATAGAGATTCAAGAACGGTGTGCACACTTGCATCTCCAAAAGTTTGTGCCATTTACATATCTTCCACGTGCCATCCCCCTGCTACCCTCCACCTCAAAAAACTACAAATTCTGCTGTTCTCTGAGAGCAGGAACTCAAATGCAAGGTGAAAGAAACCTCTTTTAACTTAATCTTTGACCAAATGAAAAAGAAAAAGAGTAAAATGTTATCACCCAGATGGTGAATAATATGATCAGCCTTATTTTGGCTATGAGCCTTCTTCCATTCTCTAATTCTAATAATCCATTATGTTTGCTGATGACCACGCTCTGATTTGTCAGTCAGCTAAGGGGTTGCAAGCATTGCTGAGTGAATTAGAAATCCAGTGATATAGATCTGGGATGAGAATCAATTTAAATAAAACAAAGGTTATGCACTTTTCCCGGAAGAAAATGGCTAAGCTAAACATTAAAATAGGAGGGCAAAAATAGAGCATGTAGAACAGTTTACTTATCTCGGAAGTGTCTTGGACCAAAACGGTCAAAATCGTAGGGACATGAGGAGAAGATTTGCGCTAGGCAAAGATGGTTTCACGAAGAGGAGTGTGTTGATGACAGGGAGATTGAGTGAGGATATTAAGAAAAGACTCATTAAAACTTTGAAATGGAGCGTAGCTATGAACGGCACAGAAACGTGGTCACTGAAACAGGAGGATAGATGTAGATTGGAAGCTTTTAAATGTGGGTGTGGTGAGTAGAGAAGGTGAAATGAACAGAAAGGGATACAATTGAGAAAGTACTACGCATGGTGGGCAAGGAGAGGGATTTGTTGGGAGAATTCCTAATGAGGCAGGAAAAAAGTATGAAGGGTGTATTGATCAGCAGTGGGATGTTGAAGACCATAATAGAGGGCAGAATGTTAGGCAAATGAGTTAAGAGCAGGAACAGGATAGGGATGTTGAATGGGATGAAGGGAGGAAGAAAGTACACAGAAATGAAGAGGGACTTAGCTGGGGTTATTGGATTGTGTTTTGTTAGGAGTCATAAAATATTTATTTGGTAGTTGTGTTCATCCAAAACCTACCTTGACCGGTAGATTACTTAATAATAGTAATAATGTGGCTCTATTGTAAAATGAATTATACACTATCAAATAGATAAGTGAAGTGATCCCGGAATATATCCAATGATTAAGAGGATTATGCCACTTAGCATATCTCCTATAAGTTGCCCATTTCCTAAGAAAAAGGCTGCATATAAACTAGATATTTGCTCTGTCTGGCAGTCTCACAGTGACCTGTCCAATTAACTTGGAAGCTGACTCAAAGATTTTAAATAGTAACAAGTAGAATATAATGATAACAGTGGACATTTGTAATAATAGTTCATTGAATTCCTCTCACAAACAATTGAAAGAAAACAATGCCATTTAATCTCCAATACGAAATTTTGTAACCCTCATGAGAATCAAGAAACTGGCAAGACAATTGATCTACAATATACATAATACTGCCTTGTGCAATTTTATCTTAGGAGACTGTAATTATATCAGTATCATATGCCATTAAATAAATTAGATTACTCAACACTTCTAGAACATGAATTACATAATCAATCAATAATTTATACTTTAAGTGAAACTATCAATCATTGTAGATATTCAAAATATGACTGTGTGACTAACATCAGGAAAGGTAAAATGTTCAATGGCCTTGTGAAAAAAGTTAAGTGCTAACTTCAACATGATTTTAAAAAACCAATTCAAATTGCAGGAATATATATTAGGCTCAAGTAAAATAAAAAGTTCAAAGAAACAAATGAAAGTTAAAAGTGACAAATAAAGAATCGGACAAGTTTTTCATTAATTACTCAAGTGCAACTTAGATAATGTGACAATGTTTAAATTGCAAACTTATCATTGCATCGTTTTCCTTATCATCAGCAGATAGGACCAAGGAAACCCCAATGCATAATGTCAACTAAACAGAATAATATTAGGAAGGACTAAGTTATAAAGGCTAAACATTTACAGCCTTGATTAATTCTTACAAAAACATGTTATAGTTATCTAAATTGCTAATTATTAAGAACTAATGTTTTAACTTTGCATTATAGCTTGTCTTTACAGGCTTGGGTCAAGATTCTCAGGGCACAGTAGGATGCTCCTTTTCTATTACAGCAAATTAAATTACTTTTTCAACATTCTATGATATTTCCTTCAAACATTCAAAAGAGAAACCCTAATAAACAAATATTGTTTTAATAATTTTCCTATAGATAAATGTTGACAAAAATAACAAAAGATTAGAAGGTGTCATCGATATTTGGGAAAACACTTGCAAAATTATATTTTATCAACAATGCATCAGTGTGAATATATAAAATTATTACTTGCCTATTTTGGTAACTATAGTACTTGGCATCTCTGGGGATAGTACAAAGCTGTTTTCCATAACAGCATAATACTTGAGGATTGAAGGTATATTTTCTACCACAACAATAGCCCAAAGTCTGCATTACTGGATCTATTTCTGTTTCAAACACTTCCGAGAGCTGAAAAAAATAATTAAGTCATAAAATTATTCTCAGTTTAGAAAACAATAATAAAATACTTATGTTGTCATGCGTTGCATTTTAATTACCTTTGTACAGTATCTGTACACACGGGACGTCTTCCTATTATACAACCAAGCATTGTCAAACATCAACCACACATCATCCACATATTCCCATGGGTCATTGTATTGACCCGTGTCAAGTTTACGTTTCACAGTTGATAAATCCATAGGTTTTTTGATAATATCAAAGTAGTCAGGGATTCCTAAAGCTTGAGGGTCCACAGGTTGTCTGAAGGGAAGGGACTCTGGATCCTGACGATATAACTTCTCAAGAGTGGGCATCAGAGCTTGACGAAGTTCATCTGGCTTGAATACTAAAATAAATAAAATTATCATATAAATTACCTCTTCTGAAGATAAATCATAAGCTGAATGTATTAACTATGCTGCTAAGAGATAAAAATCTTTTTCACTCAGAAGAAGACTGAGAAAATATGAGCAAACAAAAATATATGATTTCTATCATTTAATATTTTATTATATATAACTAATACACAACTATTTTTCAGTTAATTTTAATTTAGTTCAAGTTGACTAAATTGGGCAACAAGGTCTTTAAACAAGGTATTTCAATACAAAAAGAGAAGTATTCTATTTACAATGATCATTCTCTCTTGCAATTGAAAATATATTCTATTGCACATACCTAACAGTAAACAAAAGAGCCGATTAGATTACACTTATTAAGTTACTATTTTAACAACATTTCTTAACCAATTCCAATACTACTACACTAACTCCCTTTCATAATTTTGCACTCAGACGTGTGGCCAAATCAAGCAAGTTACTAAAGGCACCAAGAAATAAAGGAAAACAACAAACATTTAAATGGGATATAGAGAAAATACAAATGTCAAAATGATGAGACCATTATTCATAGCACACTCCATTACAAGCAGTAGGGATTATTAAAAATGAAGTTTAACAGAGAGCAAAACACAGTAAAATTCCAAAATTATAAATCGGTAAAATTGATGTCCATTACTAAGTTTCCTTAGAAAAAGACTTGCTTAGATTACTTTCTCTTCACAACTATTTGCTATTATTATGGAAACATTGAATGAATAGAATTTTAGTGTAGATATGAGAATTTACAAAGATATATATATATATAACTTCTTTCAATATTTTATATTGATTACTATATAATTCCAAGAAACTGCAGGAGATTTAACAGATTCATCTGCCATATGTGCATTGCAATGTAACAATTTCAGAGATTAAAAATCATTTACCTTTACCGGGATACATCGACGTACAGCTGAGTGCTTTAGCTAAATTACTTTAGTTTGATTACTATAAGCTCAAATAAATGAAATTAATAACCATTGTAAGTTGCCAAGAGTTTTATCAATTCTGAAATAATCCATTTATGGTGGCATTATACAAAAATTGTACGGTAATACTTTAATAATATTACTGCTTATCTATTAAAAAAGATAAGAAGAAATATGTTTCAATCTTGAATGATTAGCAATGGAATGTGCCCAATCAGTTCACTCATTACTACAGAAAAAACTAGTACAATACTTAAGTAACATTCACTTACAGCATTTCTTTTTCTTTTCAGGAACTTGTGCACCAGCAGCCTGAGCAGTTTCTACAACTGGAGGCTTAACATCAGCAGTAGCTGCATTTTCTCCAGCACTTGAGGCAGACATTGGAGTCACAGGTTCTTCTTTAATTGGAGTCCTTTCCTCTAAAATATGAATCGCAAAATGAGAAACATATCATTTACATCACAACTGTTAAATTATCATTACAGTCAATCCAGTTTTTATCATGACAACGGCATTACTTAATTAAGTGTACAAAAATAACCACAAATAATTGAAGATCGGCAGTGGGACATTGAAGACTGTAACAGAGTGGAGAATGTCAGGCAAATGAGAAAGGGGTAAGAATATGATAGGGATGTTGGATGGGATGAAGGTACGGAGGAAGTATACAGAGATGAAGAAGGAGTTGTAGTAGAGTAGGATGTTGGGTTGTATTTTGTTAGGAGTAATAAAATAATTGTCGTGTGCCTTCTTAACTGGTAGATTACCAAATAATAATAGGTATAGCTGATCATCATAAAAAGAAAAACAAGGAAATCATTAAACTGCACCTTTGTTTAAGACCAAGAGCACATTTTTGACCATTTTGGGCTGCATTCCCATAATTTCCATGGCAAATATTCTCTTTGAAACTCATTTTTTTTTGTGTACAGCATTTTAGTTGGTCTGTGGTGCCACCAATGTTCGTAAAGAGCTCAAGTTAAAATTATGGACATCACAGAATCTACTTTTTTTAAATGATTTAGCCAATAGATCAGCAGCTGAATAAGGTATTTACCAACATCCACATCATCAGCATAAATTGGCCTCCAATTAACGTAGAATTGAGTACATTAGTGATACAGAAAATGTTTTGATGGCCTTAGATAAGAAAAAAAGCATGGTTTAGTTACCCTATTAAGTGAGTTGTCTAATAAGCGATCCTAAGCAGTGACAACAGGACTTGTACAACTTCCTTCCTCACAAAATACACACTGGATGTGTTCAAGAAATGAGGGAGACAAGGGGGATTGATGGAACATTAAAAAAAAAATTCATGAATTATAACTTAAAGAAATAAGCAGCAAGAGAGACAATGATGTCATTCATGTTTATGCTCTGTTCAATTTAATCACCAAATAACATTCATGAAGTACCTAGATTTTCTACCAGATGGTAGAATTGATTACAATATAAGACAATGCCCAGGATCTGAGTTATTGAAACATAATACGTGTATTAATTTGATCATATGAGGAGGACATTAGCTCTGTACTTTGTTAGCATATAAATGAATAAAAAAAATTTTCAATGGCTACCTTTACTAACATCACATTCAAAATGAAGATTAAGGTGATTTTGAACCAGAAATGACAAATATAAAACATAACATTCATAATCTTTTAAGAAGTCTTGAAGAGTATTTATGGGTTAACAGTTAATATTAAAAAATAAAAAAATAATATGCCATCTTTACATTAATAGATTACATTTTCAACAAAAACTTGCAAGATGATACTACAAATTGGCAATGCAAAGCTATGAAAATCCTGCAAATTTATAAAAATTTATGATAAATTATTCTTGTTTCCTGATTTATATCCTTAGACCTATTATGTAAAATTCCCAGATCGAGTCATAATATCGTGAAAAGTCTTCAGAATTCCAAAAAGTTATTATTAAACCACCATTGATTATAGCATGAACTGGATATAGTGAGCAATTTTGTAGGGGACCTCTATATCATGATTCCAATGCATGGGCAGTGAGGGAGAGCACAAAGCAAAAGAATTGGTTTCCAAAGAATAAAGATACAAACCCATTTTTATACATAATTTTTTGGATTATAAATATTGTTGCTACATGAACATCTTTTTGCCCACATGCAGAAAAATTAACAAATTATTACCTCGTCAATTTAAAGGTAAAATGGCCAATGAATAATGTCCATCAAAGATATTTTTACTGTCAATCCTTTATCTCCATCAACATTGACTACCAATTATTCTGCATAAATTTCATGAAATAAACATCAAACTATTTTCTGTACTTTTGGGAATTATATCCAGCCCACATATAGCCTGAATTTCTAAATGTGCCCACACTTGCCTTAATGGGTAAAATTTTGATGCTGATTTCAAAATTTATAAAAAAGTCAAATTGTAAGAACCAAATATCCATGTGGAGGACATGGAAAATGAAAATCATTTCTCACAAAGAATACACATAACTTGACAGAAACACTAGATGTCTATTCCAGATAAGCGAATCTGTATGAGTGAACAACTTTGGATCTACAATTAGAATGTTGGCAATCCCTGATAGTGTTAAATGATCTCTGTCTGCTGCATGATATTTCTGGCTAAGTGAAAATAAAATGTAATAGGTAGCAACCTTTGGGCATTTCAGTCACAATTATGAAAAGGTCCTATTCCATATGGTGAGGTTAAGAAGCATTACATGTTCACTGAATAAATAATCTTCGTATGTTTTCACACAAAAAAACCTTATAATACTATTGGTTTCAATGAATTGAGGACATCATCAAACCTGACAATGTCTTCGATGAGTCGAAACAGGTAGTATTATAATAAGTTTTTTGTTTTAGGCATAAATATGGGGAAAGAGGAATCATTTCTCATGTAAAAATGCCATTTCCTGTATTTATGGGGGAATGAATGAAGCACAACTTTGCAAAGAGAGACAGGCAACAATTGGTACATTAATTTAGTTTTGGATATTCATTATTGTAATGATACCTAGTAACAGCTTTCCAGATATTTTTCTTGGCGCAATGAGGAATTTGATTTCCACATTATGTTGAAAGCAAAAGAATTTTTGTAGTAACTCATGGAATCGATCCAATTCTAGAAGGGAAATCACCATATCCACAAGTACGATAGGCAATCAGGAAAATCACACAAATGTTTCAAGAATGAAAAGAGAAAGAAAACCAAACAACATACATGGCCATTGATACAGAAACACACCAACTTGCTGTGTATGAAAAAATACTGGTCAAAAGGAAAAGCCAACAAATTATTTCCCATGATTCTAAGGTACTCATCCTCAAAGAAAGAAGGTTAACCCATAACTGCGTAATTTTTCATTCAACATACTGCTCTCATAAATAAATACTTCACCTTTAACTGCAACAGGTGTATCTGAAGTAGCACTACACTCATCCATTGGTTCAGTCTTGATTTCAGTTTTCATATTTTCTTCCGATTTTCCGTCTTGACTGGTGTTGTTCACCTCAGGCATGGCAATTTGTTGCTTATCCAACAGACCATCATTGCTTGATTCAGACTTTTTCTCTAATTTCATTTCTGTTTTTATTTCTGTGGTTGTACTTGATGGTGTTGCTGCTTCTGCCTGGGTTCCCTGAGAGGAAACATAATAACGAAAATATTAAATAACTATAGAATTTATTAAAATGGAATATTTACTTAACTTAAGGGCTTAACAAATAGATATCGTATTGACTCATCGAAATTCAACTTATTGAATTTTTTATTGGATTTTATAATTTAATTTCTAAAGTTTATCTATTTAAATGTGAAGTAATACAGATAAAATCAACAGTTGTGTAAAGTGCCCATGCCCTAAAAAATTAAACACAAAGAATAATACTTACCCCATGAGAAAGAGAGGTAGAAATTCCTCCTGCTGATTGGCTTTGTACCAAATTTCCACTTGTAAAGCACTGTTCTGAAGATGAAGCCGGAACACCAGATATTTGTGGCTGTTGGCTCTGGGTTGTTGGTTGAGATTGTGGTATTTGTGGCTGAGTCTGCTGCTGTAACAGTGCCACATTAGGTGGTGCTACATTAGGAGGCTGTAGAAGGCCAGAGTTCTGTAGGCTAGCTTGCTGCTGTTGTTGTTGCTGTTGTTGTTGTTGTTGCTGCTGTTGTTGTTGTTGCTGCTGTTGTTGTTGCTGCTGTTGTTGCTGCTGGGCTTGTTGCAACTGCAAGCTGGCTGCGGATACAGATCCAGGGGTAGAAACACCAGGGACGGATGATGATGATGGTGGTGGTGGTGGAGGAGTGGGAGTTGTAACAGTGGGTGCCACAGATGACACTGAGGTGGAAAGTGCTATGCTCCCAGCTTCAGACACTCCCCTTGAGGAAAACTGCTGTTGGGGTGTGAGGCCACCGAATGGTAGAGTGGCTGCAGCCACAGGTGTTGAATTAGAGGCAGAACTGACAGCCAATCTGGCCTTCATCAGCTCTGGAAACTGTCCTTGAGGACCAACATGCTGCTGTGATTGTTGCTGCTGAGTGTTCTGGATTCCTGGTACTACTGACCCAGGTCCCACACCTGAACTAGCCACAGATGCATTGACAAACTGCCCAGGAAGAACCCCTACTACACCACCACCACCGCCTCCGGAACCACCAGCTGAACCAGCAACTGTGGTCATTGTAGGCTGGGTTTGAGTCATTCCCATGCTACTGAAGGGAGACATACCACCAGCAGCCACATTTGCACCCATTGTTGATACTGGGGGTGGAACTACCATTCCCGAACTGACTGCTGCTGCCGCGGCTGCCGCTGCAGCAGCTGCAACAGCATTTGGACCCCCAAGATGTGAGGGGAACTGCATCCTTTGTTGGGGCCCTAAACCTGGTAATACTGATCCTGGAACACCAACATGAGTCATGCCTGTAAAACATTTCACATGCATTAATTATTATTCTACATTAAATAAAAAATCACCAAATGATACATTTTCTAAATGACTCCCACATAACATAATAATATGATATTTTCACAGAATCTCTATGAAATACTTTCATGAAAATGAAGCAAGTTGAAATCCTGCAAAGTTCACCGATTTTAAAGTCTGAAAAAAGAATTTCCTCTTGCCATAATTTTTCATAGATAATATATATAATAATGTTTTTATGGACAAAATATGTGAATTTTATTACCATGCACACTCAACTCTCTATTATCCACATGCAGATTATCCATTTTATTCATTCTTTCCAGCACCTCAAAATGTTTTGATAGTTACAAATCATAAAGCTAATTATATGCTTTGAAACTTCGATGTACGGTTTAAAAAAATAAAAGCTTGAAATTCCTCCTCTTTCTAAAATGTTTTTAATTTTCAACACAAAATCAAAAGCTGTCAATTGAATTTAATATTTGAATTAAATTTTTTTTACTCCACCACTAACTAATTCTTCATCATCATTTCACTTGCATACTTTAGCCATGATAATTCCATATTCTCCTCATAGGCAAAATTTTACTAAAAACTATTTGATTCATACAAAAAGATCCTATACATACAACAACCACATTCTCTAAGTATTTTGGTTATCCATGTTTTTTTTATTATCTGTGCTATATTATGCATCCATCAGCACTGATAATTGAGAGGGTACTTTATTATATGCACCTGGTTTTATGTACATGACATGTTGAGGGAATATCAAATTATGCCTTTCCACTAATCTGCATCACAGACATTACATCAATGACCTTCCAACTTGTGCTTACTGCACTACACCACAGAGTGGCACTCATCTACCCCGAGGACAATTCATAAGTCAAGCATCGAAATATCAGCCAATATGGAACCCCTTACTCGGTGGAAGACCCAAGAAAACTTCATCAAGCAAATACGCTGGAAAAGCACCAGATCTTTCTTTGGAAGGGTGTTAAAGAATATGGAAACCTTGATTGTTTATAAAATAATATCATAAGAATATTTGGAACAAGAAAGTGTAAATGGAGCCATCAAAGCTGATGGTGCTAAACAAAATATGAAAAACTGAAAGAAGCAAAAGAGAAAATGTTTAAGAGGAAAAGAGTTAATTAAAAAACCAAGAATCAATTTGGGGTAATGTGTCCAAAAAAGTAGAGAAGAAATCCACTCCCTCTTAATGAATTAATTTTTACTGCGACTTAATTATCAATCAATTGTATAATTGAAATATTTTGAGATGACTCAAGGTTAGGAAGTGTTTAGTCAGTTATAGGTCAGCGCAGGTTTTTAACTATAAAAAAGGTTGTACATGCTGGTATCATTCACACTGTTCAAATGCTTTGCTAATTTTCCCTTTATTATTCTACAGGTGGAATATTCCTTTATATTTCTTGGACTTTTGACCTTATTGGTTCCGTGTTTCCCACAACCATTCACATAAAATTTGAAGCACAGTGGCGTGGGAATGTTCTAGTTTAAGGTATCAAATATCAACTTTTTTCCTACTGTTCATGGCGTGGAGAGAATTATCTCTTTTATGCAGATTTCCACTGTCTTTTTCATTAACTAATGGATTAAAGGGTTTGAGTCAAATCTTTGCCATTGGAATCACACTGGATAGATGAATAAATTCTAATGAACGCACAATTGGTATTCTACAAATATTGCACGTACATTGTTAAGGATGAGATGTACATACATAATGGGTACGATCCAAAAGTAATGCGATTATTTCTTTAAATAATTTATTGACCACCTTTGCAAAAATACTTAAATTCTTCAAAGAACTGTGTTTGGGCCTCTACACATTTTTTCCAGCGACTCTGTCGCCCTGGAAGACGTCTTCTGGGACCTCTCGCATGGTCTTTGTCGTGGCTGATTGGATCTCTTCTATGCATGAAAAACGGGTTCCTTTCAGGGCTGCCTTAATCTGAGGGAATAATAATAAGTCTGCTGGGGCGACATCAGGACTATGCAGGGGGCAGCATTGGCACCTGGTGTTTGGTCAGGAACTCGTGGGCTCATAGTGTGTTGTGACAAGGTGCGTTTCCATGATGTAGTTGCCAGGTAGCTGAGATGTCTTTTCTCGTCCTAATGACCCTTTTTGGGAGTCTTTCCGGCACATCCATGTAGTAGGTAACATTAAGTGTCTGTCTATAAGGAACAAACTGCTTATAGAACACTCCTTTACTGTCAAAAAACACAATGAACATCGTTTCCACTTTTGATTTGCTTATTCTTGCCTTTTTGGGCTTGGGGGACTGGTCGGTGTGCCACTCAGAGCTTTGATATTTTGTTTCAGGGTTGTATTCAAAAACCCAGATTACATCCCACCAGTGATGACGTTGTCCAAATAATCAGGTTCATTTTCAATACGTTGCAAAACTTCACTTGAAATTTCCATTTGGTTGGTCTTTCATGACACGGTCGGCATGCAGTGGTTTACAATAACTGACGTCTTGCCGCTTCCATACATTGGAGAGCACTGAGACTGCTTCAGCCGCAAAGCATAGTGCCCCCCCACCCACTCCAAGTTGTTTGATCCCACTACAACCGATAGGAACGGCGAGACATTCAATTGCATTACTTTCGGAACGCACCCCGTAATTTCAACAATGAGTAAACCTCTGTCGTCTCATTTTTTAATTTTTCTAAAGGAAACTAAAATAGTAGATTAAAGAATTTTACAATCACTTCTTCTGTTCCTCCTAATACAAAGCAATGATTTAGTAGTAATATTACACATAAACTAGAGTGGAGAAGTGAAAACAGTGATGAGCGGAAAGGATGAAAAAATGAGCAAAAGATAAAATGTTAAGAATTGTCCACATTGAGTTGGAAGGGGAAGAAACAAAGACTGAATATTTCAGAAAGAAAATTCCTCTTGCTAAGGATAATCAACCCATTGGATAACTAGGCAATGTACAATTGGTACTTTTCCAATAGAGTCATTTCATTGTACAAGTGAGAAAAATGTACTAATTAGCATTTTTCATTGAAAAGACTTATTTCCTCCCAAGTATGTTTGATAACTGCACTAAGATATCAACAGGAATTAAGTAGTATTGTAATTGATACACAATAGACAGCAGTAAAGAAATAATATTTAACCAACCAGGTGAGTGGCTGCGAAGAGTAGCCCCAGGCCCAACTGGTGATTGCATTCCTGCAACTCCAACAGCTCTCGTTGCAACAGCAACTCCAGGAGCACCAGGTCTTATATTAGCTTGCTGCTGCTGCTGCTGTTGTTGTTGCTGCTGTTGTTGTTGTTGCTGCTGCTGCTGTTGTTGTTGTTGCTGCTGTTGTTGTTGTTGTTGTTGTTGTTGTTGTTGTTGTTGTTGCTGCTGCTGTTGTTGTTGCTGCTGTTGTTGCTGTTGTTGCTGCATTTGCTGCTCTTTACGCTTCTGTCTCTTTTCCTCAAGTTCCTTCTGGATTTTATAGATCTTTTCCGCCAAAAGATGATAATACTCAGACTAAAATAAGAATTAAAAGATCATTTGAAAAGTCAGCAATGAAGATTTTAGCAAAATAGCTCAACACACACTTTTCTTTTATAAGATCAGCCACTAATCGAATAAAACAGAACTGGAATTGTATCACTACCTGTAAGTACCCTATTTCTCAGCATATAAGACACACTTGTGCTCTAAAAACCAGCATGTGTTTTATAGACAAAGAGTACATGTGTATAATTTCAACCTATAAGCACCAGCTGATTTGCTGGAAAAAACTTTATATTTTTCCCCCAAAATATTTTTCCACTCAACAGGCACTGAAAATGGTTGCCTTCATTATAAATGCCAATAAATCACAGTTTCAGAACAGTCAGAAACAACATAATTTTAAAATTTTGTTGGAAGTACTTCCTAAAAAATTCGCAAATAAATTGTAAATGTATGTCCTGTAGTGCATTTAGTTTCATCTCAGAAATGTGCTGCCACAAAAGTTAATACATCTTGGGCCAACATGGATATCACCCCTCTGGCAATATAGGCATACATTGTATCCCTCCCAATAAACTCGAGAGGTTACAGGCATTCAGCCTTAATTAACATGCGAGTTTCATCAAGGCAAGAGTAATGATTGGTTTTAAAACAAAATTTGTTACATCAAAATAATAAAAGAAACTAAAAGCCACATAAAAGTCAAGATGATAATAACTTCATGGGATCTTAAGAGAGAAGATTATCATAAAATACTGCATTTAAACTTGAATTGGTTAATTACGCTTCAAAACAGAGAAACAAGGTAGCTGAAATACATCTGGCCCAGTGATGACAGATTTCCAGGATTATACGATGAACATATGTTGATTTAAGTGTAGCTGCTAACTTTTTCTTCATATTAAGTATTAAATACAAAATAATTTGAACTTTCCTATCTGTTCTAAATATTTTTCATACATTCTGAGCTGAAAAATCAGGGTGGGCCAGGAACTACAGAATACAAAGGAGGAAACATTAACCATTATTTATGCAAAAGCAAATGATTATTACTTTCACTGGCCATTTTACATGTTCTTCAAAACAAAGGTGTCTGAGAGGATTAACATCAAAATAAGCGGGTCCATGTTGATCTGGGCAGTGATGACAATTTGCAAATTTTGAATGAACTTTGTAGGGTAGTGTACATGTTGTTGGGAATGATACTAAGGAAATGTTTACTATACCCATTCTCTGCAACCATCAACTGGTAGGTCACTTATATGATGTAGACAATGAAGAATTGAAAAGAGAACTTCCATCAATAGTTCTCCAACATATAGTACAGGATATGACACCAAGCTCCCATGTAAAAAAATGCTTTTACCCACAGGATGCATTAGCAAGACAAAAATGGATCTATCATACAAGGGTAATTTGAAAAATCCTCAGAATGAAATTGCAATAAAAGACATGCCTCAGTGAAATTTTTTAATTTTCCAATGTAGTCTTCTGGTACACTAATGCACTTAGTCCAGAAGTGTTCCACTGTCTTGATCCCATCTTGAAAATTTTATTCCTTCAGGCCTGCAAAATACCCCTTCACTTCAGCTGTTAGGTTCTTTGTTCGAAGAGAATCTTCATCCACTGAGGAAAATTATGAACTTAGGGACAAGACGGAAATCCAATAGAGCAAATAATTGTGTGTATATATATATATATATTTTTTCCCTACAGGTTCCCCCCACCTTTCCTCACCTAACTCCCAACCCCCTCAACCCTTACCCTTCCCTCATGGTGCTACACCCCCTGCCACACACCTTTTTGGTGGCTCGCAGGGTACTTATGTAGATGTAGACGTAGATGTAGAGCCAAATCAGGCAAATAAGGTGGGTGTGGCAACAATTCGTATATTAGTTCATATATTTTCACCATAAGGATCATCATCTAAGCTGCCCTGACCAAACTTAAAAAACATTTATCCACTAGGCAATAGCTAAATATAGAGGAGCAGAGTCTCCCAAAGTGACCTGAAAGATGGCATGAATTTCCACTGCTCTCATAACTTTTTTTCCTAAACATGAAATCACCGCTCGAATCTCAATTTTTTCCATTTTCATAAATCATTACATGGGAAAAACAACAGAGGCGCACGCAAACCACAGATCTCTTCACAGAGGACTGATACATTATGTATTTGCTTCTTAAGGATTGACTATTACTACGCAGGAAACTTGTGGTGCTAGAGCTGTCATCTGGTAGTGACTCTGAAAACTTTACAAACTACCCTCATATTAATGTTACATTAAATGCTAATGGTTATTCATATTGAAATCCTGTCCACAATCCACTAAAAATGGTGGTTTTGGTAATGCCTTTTAATATCAATAAATGCTCCCATTTAATTAACATGATGTCAACCAATGCCATGCTATGAAGGTCAACTTGAGAGTTAAATGAGTTGTGGGCAAGCCCGATTGTTAATGGCCATGTCCAACTCATTTTGATGATTTTTTCCAAGACTTTATATAAATACAGCTTTACATAAAATGTATAAGAATAGTGAGATCAATTATAAACAAAATTCTCCATGGAATGGCTGTCAGGATGGGATTTATGTAACAGAAATTCACCATTGGAAATTCAGACAAAATCACTATTATGCACAAGCAAAATAACTGAAATCTTTAACTAGTACTAATTTTCACGTTAAAATAATTTTAGGATTCCTTTGTTCTTAGACTGGTGGGAAAAGTTAAAAGGCCTCTCTACTTAAGGCGATCACATAAACAAGACTAACTTGATTGATTCCACATATACCTTCACTTCATCCACCAATGCTTTTCATGTCATCCTTACCTACACACACATGATTAAAACTTAATTGATAATGGATGGCCCTACACATCTGCATTCTGAGACATGCAATGTTCTCACAATTGACCATTTCACGTCTAATTCTACCTGCATTACATTCTTTGAATCTAATAAATTTACTTTTATAAAAGCTTTCCTGATATCCACAAAACACTCAAATACATCCAGGTTGTAAATAACTCCCGGACACTTCCCTTATCTTTCCTAAATTGCAAGTTATTCGACTAATATCCAAAGAAATTCCACAGTAGACCGGTTTGTGTGAGATTTGGAAGGGTTAAGGCATTTATGCATACCCAATCAAGTGAGTGATTGGTGGGCCACTGGTGCAAAGAGAAATCTCTCGCAAGCCCTGGTTGTGTGATTTCATGCGAGTAGCAAGATCAAGGTTATTTAGTACATCAAAACTAGAAAGATATTAATTTGCATTTCTTTTATTACATAACATTGGTGGGCCACTGGCGGAGAGAGAAATCTCTTGCAAGCCCTGTCTAAGTGAATTATTGATAAGGGTAAAGGTCAATGCTTTCTAGTACATCTAAGCCAGAGAGACTTTGTTATCATATTTTAGTTTTTTCTGTTCTAACCCCCTATATTATTTTATTTTAACTAATTTTAATTATGTATTTCTCCTTTCTGAATTCCCTCACTCTATCCTTTGCCCACTTTTAAAGAGTACGGCTGGGGTTGATTCTTCCCATAGTACCCTGGTAGTATTCTAAATTTAAATTTCCTATTATTTAAGACTGTATTACTACTATGGCATCTCTCCTTTATTTGAACCCAAACTGAGTACCTCCCTAAGCCCTTTGCCCACTTTTAAAGGGTATGGCTGGGGTTGATTCTTCCCATAGTATCCTGGTCGTATTCTAAATTTCCTATTATTTAAGACTGTATTACTACTATGGCATCTCTCCTTTATTTGAACCCAAACTGAGTACCTCCCAAAGCAATCATTTGCTCTCAACTCCATCCTTAGTAGATTATCCTAAATGCGTGATTGTGAAACAGTGATGGATACAGGATAAAAACTAGTACAATGATAATGCCTTTGTGCTTCCCTCGGAACCTAACCTGACATCCAACACTACAATAAGATCCTCTTCAATTTATCACACTACTTTCCTCCCTTCATTCTTTCAACATGCCTTTCCTATTTCGACCCTTTCCTCGCTTTCTAAACATAACCTCCTCAGTCTTCAGCATTCTATCGCCAATCAGTATGCCTCCTTTAGATTTCTCTCAACAATCCTCTGTCCTTTCCCACTATTCCCTGCACTAACTAGTTTACCTTTCTCCCCTTACCCCTCCTTCACACCTAACATTCAAAAGCCTCCAATATATACTTTGCTTCAATGACCATATTTCCTAGTATTAAAAAATGACATGCTTCATATTTAAATTTTGAAAAGCCGTTTCCTAACCCCCTTACTCAATGCCCATCACCAATTCTCTCTCTCTCTCCTGAAAGCTTCTTTGCCTAGTGCAGTCCTTCTTCTAATGTCCCTAGTGTTTTGACTATTTTGGTCCAAAACACTTCCGAAATCGGTACTGTTCCAGCTGCTCTAGTTTCTGAACAGCTATTTAAATATTTTTCTTAGCTTCCCTCTTTCTGGAAAACTATTTGAACTTGTGTTTAGCTAGCATAATTGGTTTCTCATCCCATACCTATAGCACTGACTTTCCAAATGTGCTCAGCAATGCTACAAACACCTATGTCTGAGTAACTACCTTATGCTTGAACAACTGTGACTCAGATGTCTGATGCATTCAAGATTTAAATAAAAAGTATCAGGAAATATAATTATTTTAGATATTGCTACAATGCCTCAAAATTCTTCAAAGTATATACTGGAGCGTCAATACCCTTTTGGCAGTGGCTTATCCACAACTCAAAGGCTATCTGGTAGGAGGATTTCGGAAGCCACTTAAGGATATGCATGTCAGAATCTTTGATGGCACTTAAGGGTCCCATTGTGGTGCCCTTTGAGGGAGGATTTTACTTTTGGGAATAAGATATAATCTGCTGGTGCCAAGTCAGGACTACAAGGGGGTTGTAGAAGGTGTTCGATGTGTTGCTGAACATTCTTGTGTGCACAGACATTCTACTTATGGTCGTCCATCAAGACCTTAGAGACAGGTTTAGTGCAGATTTTTCATATAGCCAAATTTTCAGTAATAATGGTGTGCACTATCATCTTATCAACACCAATATGATCTACGTTCAAGTGCTCAGTTAACCGTCAGTCTGAATTCTTCACTTCATGCACATGTTGCACATTGTCTTCGATTCTTGACATTGACAGCTGTCCAGCCAGTGGCTCGTCCTCCACTAACTTTCGGCCATCTTTGAAGAGCTTGTGCCACTTAAAAACTGTGGTTTGTGACATGCTTACATTTTTGAACACTGCACAAATCATGCCCAACGTCTCCATACCCCATTTTCCCAACCCAACACAAAATTTGCTGCACTGCTCCACAATCATTCTGTGCATTTTGAGCTTGCACCGAGCCACTGGGTAATAGTTCACTAAATACGCTAACTAGCCTGAATGACTAGTCGCAGGTGATTGATGCTTGTTTAAGGTCAGAGCTTTAAACAAAAACATGTTGAGAAGTCATGTATCCCTTCATCTTATCTACTTCTACCAATTCATTAATTAATTCTACCCGATTTTTCCACATCGCCATCCAGCATGCATCAACTAAAGGCATCCTTACCTATATCATATTCCCTCTCCATGTCCAAGCTGGCTGGCTTGGATATGGTCGAAGAAAGCAAGTTTGGTTTGATATGGATGGCCTTTACCATATTGTTCCTCTATGGATTCCATCCATTTCTCTTGACTCTACTCAGGGTTAATAGTAATTTTCCAGACAAGTCTGGAAAATTATTGTCTGCTCTGACTTGACTTGATTGTTTGCATGGATTTTCTCATCCTACTTCCTAATAGTGATGACTATTTAATCAAAACATCTCTGTAGTCAAGTAGCTCTGGAATCACTCATCAGATAGTGTTGCCATCTATATTCTCTTCTGACCCACCAATATTTAAATATACACAAAACAGCCCCTGATTTTTTAATATTCCTCACATGTACCATATGTGTATTTATTCATACACAAACATATATTTATATTTTTTGTATGCTGTCATAAAAAATATACACATACATAACACTTAAAACTGATTTGCATTAAGTCAATTATTTAATTTTTTACAACTTACCCTAGAATTTGCCATTTCATACATGTCTCCTTCAACTTTTCTTGCATAGGCTACTAAATTATGCATCCGTTTATCCAGCATAGCCTGGGGGTCAGGAGTAGGAAAGATTGCTTGAACCCTGGAAAGACAAAAAAAAAAATGTTAAACAGGTAGCCCAGAGTTCATTCAACCATGAAGTACTCTGCTCATATCTGCAGATTTTATTTTTCGAACTGCACTGGGACTGTCCAATATTTTCCACCAATAATTAATCATATTTTGTGTACATGTTAAAATATACTCAATAAAACAAAAAATTAAGCCAGTAGAAACACTACAGTGGCCACATCACTGGCAGATTGGATTTCCAAGACATTTGCTAGTGTAAATTACGGTTTTGGGACCTAGAATTTAAGAAGACAGTGCACAATGAGGCCAAGCATTTTTAAGGTTTTCTCAATGTAAGAATGAAACATTACCATTTTACAAAGAGTATATTTGTAATACAAACGTCGGCGAGGTTGGTTTTTGGAAACAAAATCTACATTTTGAAACTCTGAAGTAATGAAAGTCATTTCTCATATTAATAAAGTGATCAAGTTGCCCAAACTAAGAACTACTGATAAAAGTATTCTGTAATTAGTGTAATCCACTGCTTATTGGTTGAGTCAAGACAAATTCAAAAACAGGCCCTTGTGTTGGTCGCACCTTACCAGGCTCCCTGGACATGTTTTGCTTGGTATTAATTTGTAATAAAGAGGATCTAAAATATTTTTCAAGTTTCAAATTACAATTATAACTCGGAAAAATTTCACTTGTCTTGTATTTAACAACAAACTTTAATGCTGTTTAGGACATTTTTAGTATAGCACAGGCATCACTCTTGTTGCTTACTAAGTATTCCTCCCTTGTGGCTGTCAATCAACACATTCTCCTTCTGCTCATATGAAATTCCTACACATCTATCCATCATTTTTTTTATTTTTTGGAAAGACTATTAGTCAGTAATGACATGGATTCCAGATTCATTTCAAAAGTTCAAAAAGCTTCATACAAATTAAGTTAAAAATTAAATTCTTCCAAGAAGATGGTTTGATTTATGAATCTGTCCATGGCGTGCATGGAAACCATTATAAAAATTAATGCTGGAGTAACGTTAATGACCAATCATTAACTGAATAGTTTAGGCAAATACTTTAAAATTACACTTAAGATGTTGCATGGCATATGTAATGGCAGTAATTGGCAGTGCTCCACCAATGTTGTTCAACTTGTTATTTAAGGTTCATGACCAAGGAAGTAGCATTAAAATCCCTTACTCAAAAACTACTTAGTGGAGTGCCGCATGTCTTTCATAGATAAGAGAAACTAATGATTAAAAGAAAACCACAGTAAGTTAAGTGGAGGTTGTACATATTATTTAACAAATTATGCGCCACAAAAGAAAACATTACATTCTACTCACCAACGAACCTTTTAACCCCTTATTCTTACATTTTCCTGTTCCCGTTATATTTAATGTAACCACATTATATCACATAAAAATTTATTTCTCTCATCCATAGAAACAAACCTGAGCAGGTTTGTTTTCAAAAGCACAAAATTTATCAAAATTTGCTCGTAGAAGCAAACAGCAAAGCTCTGCATCGAAATTTCTGGTTTCTGGCACTGATAAGCAGTAATGTGTTTGCTTCCGCTAGGGGGTAACAGTCACCATGCCATTTAGTCATTTGAAAACTGGCTGGACGCTGCACCACAATAATACAGGCCTTAATATTTCAAGTGTTTTTACTGAATAACTTGCAAAGATCAAGATGAAGTATGATCCTCACTATTGTCTAAAAATAGCCCCATGTGACTTTTTTCTGTGACTCTCATGTCATGTGACTAATTGCCAATGTGAACCAATACATCTTTTGAAATCATTTTTCATTATTAGAAGGGATTGGAGAATGGTGCTGATGCGATTTAGAAGGGCCTATGAAAAAATACCATGTCTCCAAAGACTGCAAGAAAATGGGACTTGTGCACTGTATTAGATGTGACTACTTTCAGAAGGTCCATCATATTTGGGTATACCACAAAAGTTTTGGTGTTAAAATAATGATGAGAATTATTTATTGAACAGTTCTTGTCATTTTCCCATTCTGCAAATTAAGTTTGGGTTTCCTGCAGTGTAAGCAAACCAGTGTCAAGCTAGGTAGAATATTTACAAGATGGGTCACACATTGTGTTACATGTTGCATTTGACCTTGAATTATGGAAAAAAGGTAATATAGTGTTCATGTGATGAGTGAGTCAAGAGACAATTATTTCTCTCTTAACCTGGATACATGAGTCTAAGGAGTAAGTATCACTGTGTATAATTTCTGACTGCAAAAATTTCACCTTGGTCACCAGATGTCTAAAAAAAACTATTAGGAAGAACATCCTACTCTAATTCCTCTGCTGTTCTTTTTTTATACTTATTTTATTATTTGACAACAGAATATTTTTTTCAGAACATTAAAAATAGAAGGTTTCAGTAAATCTGATGCCATTATGATAATACATGAATTCAACCCAGCATGACCGATGCTATCCCTAGGGTTTTCACAGAGAACTTTTCACTCAATGCCAAGAACTTGTTTTCTTGGGATAGGAAGGATTGGAATATGATTCAGGTAATAGAGGTGGGAATTACTTTTATTTACAATGCCTCCCCAAAAACAAGCACGAAAAAGAGAAATAGACATGTACGAGGGCGGTCCCATAAGTACCTGGCCTGACTTAGAGATGGCGGTTATTGTTCGAAAAATATCCCTGTATTAGAAAGTATGCAATCGATAAGGCATATGTATCAAGTTTGAAGATGCCACGTTGTTTAGTATTTGTTTGGCAGCCATCAATAGTGAACATTCTCAGTGAATTCGTGAAAATTGAGAAAACTGGTCATCATTATGAGATACAATACTTTTATTTGAAAGGCCTAAGCCAAACCAATATAAACGCTGAGCTATATTCTAGTCTAGGTAAGTCTACTCCTTTGTTAACAAAATTGGGTATAATATTGGGTAGCATAGTTTAGCGAGGCCATACGAGCTGTCAAAACGAGCATCACATTCGCATGTTTCTATGAGTGTATGCACAACTGTGGATTTGGGTTTGCGTGTGTGTAAGTTTTGAAGGTGTTTTTTCTTTTTTCCTTTTTTGGTTGGTGACCTAACACCCCCCGCCACACACCCTTGTGGTGGCTTGCGGGGTATTATGTGGATGTAGATTGGTTGACCAAATGAGGTGACGACTCCAGTAACGTTGAAGAAAATCTACAAAGTGATATTGGATGATTGTCAACTGAAAGGATGCGAGCTAGTACACATAGTAGCTAGTACACATTTCAAAAAGTGCGGTACATTGCATATTAACTGAAAATTTGGACATGAGCAAGCTGTGAGCAAGATTTTTGCTGCATTTGCTCACACACAAGCAAAACCAGTGTTGTGAAGATGTTTCAATGGAAAGTTTTACTTAGCGTTTAGGAAAATTTTACAACAACAAAGCACAATTTTTGCGCCGTTCCATAACCATGGATGAAAAACTCCAAAGAAGGCGAAGACCGTTTCATCTGCAGGCAAGGTCATAGCATCAGTTTTTTGGGACAATTTATATTGACTATCTTGAAAAAGGAAAACTAATACCTGCGAGTATTATGCGAACTTATTGCAATGTTTGAGCGAAGAAATCAGCAAAAAGCAGCCACATTTGGCTAAGAAGAAAGTGTTGTTTCAACAACAAAATGCACCGGCTCACAAATCCATTATTGCAATGACCAAAATTCATGAATTAAAGTTGTCATGAATTCCCACCGCATGCACCCTATCCACCACATTTAGCCCCCTCAGATTATTTTCTGTTCACAAGCAACAAAAAATGGCTGGGTGGTCAAAGATTTTCCAACCGTAAAGAAGTGATGTCGGCAGTTAATGGCTATTTTGAGGTGCAAGACGGTTCTTATTATAAAAATGGTATCAAACTTATTGCACATCACTGGGAAAGTGTACAGAGCTGAAAGAAGGTTATGTTGAAAAATAAATACTTTTATCCAAATTTTTGTGTTTATTTGGTTGGGTCGGGTACTTCTGGGATTATCCTCATATGCTAACATGTGGTCACATGGCCATTCACATGCATTACAGCATTACATTCACAAAATATCTAACATGCATAAAAGAACTTGATTTACAGCAGTGTCAAATTACAAATGAATCCCTAATGGAACAAATGACCTTAGTTGTCAGTCCCCACCTGTAACAACGATCACTAACATGTTTCTGATTTCTTCATCAAATTGAGGCAATAAATTCAAAATATTAACAAATGGGAGTTTTCCTCAATTAAAAAAGAAATTCAATACTCTCAGTTCATAAATTTATCTAGTTTTTCATGTACAAAAGTGATATGCTGCTTACAACCGTACATTATTAATATGTATTAATGCAGCTGATGCATTTCAGATTCCAGAGTACTCATCTAAAACCTCAAACTAATAGTGGCAGCGCTGAACAAGCCACAAGAAAAAATGAAAATCAAACAATGATACGAGGGTTGCCATTTATATTTTCAGGATAATAATAAAAAGACAGTAATTTAATGCAGAAAATGGCTTACTTGTTTTTCGAAGTATTGGCAAAGGATGGGGCTTCATCGCCAAAAGTGGAAGTAAATTGATCGATGCACTCCTGTCTTGATTATCCACATTGTAAGTCTTAAAAAATCATCGCACGAAAGCAATCATGAGTTAACTCCATTTTTTCCAGAGACAAAATTTTTGAGTCACTGTAAACAACACAAGTTTTGATCAAACAATAAAATGTCCAGAAGAAAGTTAGCATGGGTCAAACTTTCAGATGGAAATGTCAGATGACGCCTAAAGCAATTAATGTTGTCAAGGCTCAAAATGTAATTAGCAACCCTCGTAATATGGATTTGCTCAAAAGATTTACACGAAAGCTCTAAATCAACTGGCTTAAATATCATTAATAATATTAATATAAATTTTAAAATAAATTAACTCCAGAGAATTAATGATCTTTCCATCCTCTCATCTGGTAAATCTAGCAGTTTCCTAATAATTGTCCATGAAATACTTTTTGGGTTTCGTATGTAGCTTTTCGTTTTGTTCTCTTCGATCCATTTTGCAGACTAATATATCCAATTACAGCTACAAGTTCTCAGTCTTCTGTTATGTTAAAACCATTTCTCTAATTAACCTCTTAAACTCATTAAGTCTCATGGAATGTTTTACTGCTTATAAACAAAATGTAGAGTTTTCATGGGTGCACTGGCATAATACTAAACAGAAACTTGAGCAATTGTTCTTTCATAAAGCAATATTCTTAAATCAAGAATTATCAAATCGATTGCTTTAGGACTTATTCAATTTGCAATAACAAATCACAATAATCTTCTATACTAAAATACAATCTTTGTTGGCACTGCTGGGAGGTAGTTTATAATGGATGAACCCCATGAATGTTTCTAAATCACTAAACCAAACATTGCACACATTTTGGTGTACCACATGCAGAAAAAGAACAGATCCTATGTTCATCACCTAATAAAGAATGTGTATTCTAATGATACAAGGGTATGCACAATATTTGTAATGAATATATCAGTGCATGCAGTTAAAGTGCGCATGCACTTTAGATCCAGAGTTTCTTTCATTCATCATTTTTTTAAATGGGGATCCATTTTGGGGCCAAACAAAGGTTTTTCAAGGGGCACTGCAGAAAATAACAGCATTAAAAAACTGCATCATCACCATCACAGAAGGCATCACCACTCATACAAGATGAGAAAACAGACCTTAACAGAGTGAGAAAGGGAGATCGGAAACTCGCAGTCCGTAAGATTTTTGCCAAGGGTCAATGTTCAGACCCTAGTGTCAGAAGTTCCTTAAAATTAACAGATGAGAAAGTTTTTGTCAATGGATTTCTGAAGCACACCTCCCTTTTTATTCTTCACGACATTGTTATTTTCCAAAGCCAATGCTCCAATTTTTCCTGTTTCAAACTTTCCCATTCTAACAAAAATGAAGTGTTAAATATATTGTTGAGGGACCTCTCAAGGGTCTAGCCCTTTAAATTTTAGTTGAGTTTAGTAAAAGTTACCTGTGTTAAATTCAAGGCTTGTATGGATAATTTTAATTTCCTAGAGCTAACCACGGGAACAGAAATACACCGCCTTCTAGCTCAAAAAAGATGTTTATAGGAAATGATTTAAAAAAATAGACATCTCTGTCAGTAGTTGACAAAGTTTTTTGAGAAGGAATTGTGAATGTACACAATTATCTTTTCGTCTGATTTAAATTGCTGTCCTCCAAGCAAAACTTTAAGATTAGAAATCAGAAAAACATTACTGGGGCCAGGTCTAGTGAATATGTTCAATGATCAACCAATTTGAAGGGCAATTAATAAATGTTACCCATGGTGACTATAGAAGTTTGAGCAGGTGCATTGCCCCAAAGAAAAAGTACTTTCTTCTTCAAGAGTGGTAGTTTTTTCGGAACTTCTGCCTTCATCTTCACAAGCATTGATGCATAATACTCTCCAGTTATTGTTTAGACCTTTTAAAAGATCATCTCAGAAATGTAGAGGTGGATCCAAATTCCATCTAAAATTATGAATCAACGCAAAAACTTCTGAATTGCTTCGCTGAAACCGCTCAAACAGAGCCTAGGAATTGTTCATTCGAATACATTTTTAGCCCAAAGGCTATCCTTAATTTGATGGCCATTCAGGTATCTTTGTAAACTTTTTCGATGTTATTGGTGGTTGCCACAGTTTTTGGACAAGCAAATGCATATTATAAGCCAAGCTGGTATGGCCACATTTAAATTCAGCTATCAAAACCTTGTGGTCTTAAATAAAGCTGCAGGGCCCCGTACACAGCATCCAACTTGTGTTCAATTTGCATAGGCGTATTGTTTACTTTAACAAATTTTTAATGACAGATCATTATTCAATTTTTTCCACATCCACTAAAACGCTCACATTGACTCTCTCAAATGATTGTCAAACAATAATGGAGGGGCCAAGTTGGCTGACATTTTGAAAAGTAGCCTTCAACACAATTCCAAACTTTCGTTGAAGAGTGCTGCCATCTTCATGTTGAGGCCAGAAATTTTCCAGACAGCCCTTTAACATACAACTCATACAGCAGTAAAGTTTAAGAATATTTATTCATTTATTTAAAAATGACACTGAAGAAAAATCCAAAAGATGAGAGCCAGAAAATAATAAAAATAACGACAGAATGAAAGGGAAAATCATTGAAAATTAAGAACAAGATGTGAGCATGGTTGATCAATATTTGGTGGACATTGATGATTGCATTTTCTCCAAGAAAAAGGACAAGACTAAGAAGGTAGATTCGTCAAAGAGTGAGACAAGAATATATACGCAACAGTTATGTATTTTCAACAATATGGAAAAATTGCTTGGCACATGGTTAAACGAAAAGCAATTACAATGCGACACTCAACGAGAATACCGTTTGTGAGAAGGGGAAAGTGATTTTCGCCGACCTTGTTAGAAGATGTCAGGATCATCAATGACTGATGAAGTATAAGGGGAGCCATGCATGGTTCAAGAAGACTACAAGAAGAATCGGCATCCACGGCATTGTGAAGCAGCAGGCTCTGAGTCAAAGACAAGAGAACTACACCGGTAAGTTCAAGAAACTTGCAAATTCTGAGGGTTACCTGCCCAAAAAGGTTTTTAATTGTGACAAGACAGGTCTCTTCTGGTAGAAGCTGCTGACGAGAACCTGCATTTCTACATGTGACAACGCATGCCAGAAATTTATTTAATGATAATTCAGAGTCACATTTTCACAAAATTTTGAAGCAGCAGCAAAAACAATGCCTCTTGACAGCTTTCTAGTAAAAAGAAATTGGGTAAGTATCATAAAATTGCTTATTTTGACTCTTTTTGGTTCTATAAATTTTAGTTTGCATTCCTGGCTGCTTCATCATGCAATAGAAGAAAAGATGAATATGATCTAGGATCCTTAACAATGTATTTTTTTCTTTGAATAAACCATGTACATAATTTATTTTTTTTGGCATGGAACATATTACAGTATTTTACATTAATTTATATGCAAAAATGTATTTCACTAAATGAGTGTTTCACTTTATGAGAAATATGCTGGAATGAATTATACTCATTGTATGAGGCTCCATAGTACACAAATGCTATGAGTGGCTCAATCAAGGTTAACATTAAACAAGGGTCCACGGCATGTAGCTTGGCAAAAAATGAAATATATATAAAAACTGTGATGACTTCAGTAACGGAATCATTGGGAGTACACGTCTAATTATGTGAAGTGCTCCAAGCATTGCCCCCAATTTGTTCATCAATTGACAATGAAATAATTTATTTGGTTTGCATTCTATTAACCCACCAGTGATGGCAAGACTGCATTTCATTCTATTAAAATGATGCAACTACATCAATCCAATAAAAGCTTTAACAGCCATTCCTGTAACAACCATTTTTACCCTTGCTTTGGTGCTTCAGCTCGGAACATTTAAGCCTCACACCAAACAAATTTAAGTATGGAATGACAACCTGTTGCACTATCCCTTTAAAGGCAAGGATAAGGTGAAGAGTCTTAATTTTCTATCTGCCTACCTTTCCTAAACCCTCTTTCTTTACTGGCTGAAGTATTTCCTTTTTCCCTCTGCCCATGAATTATTGTAGATTATCCATATGAGGAACCAGTCGGCATAATACTGGGAACTTTTACCTAGATGTGGCATTTGCATTTTCGTGACATCTGCGCATTATAAACATGGCTCACAATGGGCACTAAGCAGCTTATTCTGATCCTGCATAAGCTATCTGAGAATGAATCCATCAATATGGACCCTGATCATCTGGTTGCCTGTTCAATCCAGGCACACCATATAGACAGTTTTGGGATCACAAGATAGTTACACAAAAGTACCGTGTTGAAATCTTGCTTGCATATTTCTCAAGGTATGAAAGGAACCCATACTTGGATAATTCATTTCTTTTTCAGTAGATACATAAATTATGAACTACCAATGCTACATTAAGCAAGTAATGCATACGTTCACCAATTTGCCACCGCAGTGTAGTGGTACTTTAGTTTACAAAGGTTGGCTAGTTCTTTCCATGTGCTTTAGTATCTTCCAAAGCACTTACCGCTTTACCTAAGAGTTCTTTTGGCAGTAAAATGGCCAAACAAACATGGTGTCAAAAAAGGTGTTCTTGAAAGAAAACACATCTTTGAACATTGCTGACAAGTGAATGACCTTTAAAGTTAAGCAGCTGGAACCACTGCTTGAGAGAGCTTCTCTCTTCGCAAGTTTGGCTGAGTTAAATAGATCAGATATACCCTATATACGGGTAAAAATCAAGGAATATGCTCTTGAGTTTGATGTTTAACATAAAAATTAACACCAGAAGCATCAGAAAATAATATGATTTTCAGACAATCATGATCTGAAAGAAGTCATTCTTTGGTGGTGCACACACAAGTGATTAAGTGATGTTTGAAATCCTGGCAATAAAATTCAAGATGCAGCTCGAAAAATAGCTACACGCTTGCACGCATAGAACTTCCAAAGACCATTTAGGAATATATTGTATTCACTGATAGCTGAATGTGAGTTACAATTACGAGGGTCCCAGAAGTACCCGGTCAGACCTAGAGATGGCAGTAGTAGTTTGAAAAATCACTGTTTTAAAAAGTATGCAATCCATAAAGCATATGTTTCAAGTTTGAAGACGCTACCTTTAGTATTTGTTTGGCAGCAATCAATAATGACCGTTTTCAGTGAATTTGTGAAAATGGAGAAAATTGGTCATCGTTATGTGATACAATACTTTATTTGAAAGGCCTCAGCCCAGCCAATATAAAAGCTGAACTGGATTCTACTCTGGGTGAGTCTGGTTTTTTATTTGCAACATTAAAATATTGAGTAGCAGAGTTTAAACGAGGCCATATGAGCTGTCAAGACAAGCATCACATTGGTCGACCAAACGAAGTGACGACTCCAGAAACAGTGAAGAAAATCCATTAAGTGATACTAGATGATCGTAGACTGAAAGTGTGCAAGCTGGCAGACATAGCAGGCATTCAAAAGTGTGGTATATCACATTTTAAATGAAAATTTGGAGCTGTGTGCAAGATGGGTGCCACGTTTGCTCCCACTCGAGCAAAACCAGTGTCGTGAAGATATTTCAATTGAGTGTTTAGAAAAATTTCACAACAACAATGCACAATTTTTTGCTGTTTCATAACCATGTATGAAAAAGGGGTCCATTACTTCACACCAGAGATGCAAGAACAATCAAAACAATGGATTCAAAAGTGAGAACCGGCTCAAATGCAGGTGAAGACCGTTTCATCTACAGGCAAGGTCATGGCATTGGTTTTTTGGGATGAACGTGAAATAACTTTCATTGACTATTTTGAAAAAGGAAAAAATTACAATGGCAAGTATTGTATGAACGAATTGCAAAGTTTGAGCAACAAAATCAAGCAAAAGCGGCCACATTTGGCTAAGAAGTAAGTGTTGTTTCATCAAAACAATGCACCAGCTCACAAATCCATTATTGCAATGACCAAAATTAATTGTTTGAATTGCCGCCGCATGCACCCTATTCGCCAGATTTAGCCCCCTCAGATTATTTTCTGTTCGCAAACAACAAGTATTTTGAGGCACAAGACAGTTCTAATTATAAAAATGGTATCAAACTTACTGAAGATCACTGGGAAAAGTGTACAGAGTTGAAAGGAGATTATGTTGAAAAATAAATGCATTTTTTGCCAAAACTTTTGTGTTTTCTTTGCTGGGACATGTAATTCTGGGATTACCCTAGCATGTCAAATTTATTCTTCAAGTGAAGCCTTCACTTGAGATCATTATAAGAAAACAAAACGGACTAACTAAGTGAATGAAAGGTTTCTGGACGAAAAATCATTACTATAAAGTGGGTGCTAATGCAGTAGCCACAATTTGAAGTGTGTTCTTGTAGTAAAATTGGGAAAGCTCAAAACTCTTTAGGAAATTATGATTGAACAAATTTCCTGAACTTTATAGGCATTTGGCAAGTTGAATGGACTGTTTTCCCATTCGCCTTATTTCTGAAGTTGTGAATCACCAAGTTGATCCAAAGGATGACATATCACCCCCTTCCAACCTGTGTTATTTAATTTGCGTAGCAAGGATGGTAAGATTAGGTGCCTTCTTTTGCCCTAATATACAACAAATTATTCCACCCAAAAAAGCAAAGAGTAACTATTTCTTGAAAATGATCATACAGGCTAAGGTTTTCCATTCAGCTTTGTAAGTGAAGGAGCCAAGTCATGGTGATATTGAAGACAGCAGGGGATAGAGAACAATAATGATCATAAATATTAATAATATGAAGTCTGGAAATGAATAAATAAATATGAAGTCTGAAAGCTACGACGAAGCTGATTCTTGGAGTGAGGTGAAACAATCCAATATTGCAAATGTGTGGAACAAAAGCGAAGACTCAATCCGGGAAACGATCCGGGCTGACACACATTAACAAAAGAAGAAAAAGCTGATTGTGTTTCGGCACTGTGAAATGTGTCTTTGGAATATGGAGCCCACTCAGATATCAGTTAAAATCTCTTATGTCCGAGACAGCCTGGATACTATCATATTTTGTACATGATATGTTGAACACACTGCTCCAAAGCAGTAAGCAAAGGAAAATACATCCTTTTCAAAACATTTCACTCTTCTTCCTGGAAAAACTCCTCAGCCAACTATATCATGATGTAGCATAAATAAATGCAAAAAAATAGTTCCAGTTGAATAAGGCACACAAGTAACTTCATTCTGAAAAAAGTATACTTTAATCATGCCTAAGAATGGACTTGATGAACACAAAAAATTTAAATAAGAAAAACAGCACAATTTTCTACAGTTCAAGTTGCATTTATTCAATAAAAAAACACTATTAATCCACTTAATGTACGTAAACATCAAATAAATTCGAGGGATAACATCGTTGTAGCTTAGTAACTAAAAACACATAATTGATTAGTGAATTTACTTCTGAAGAACCGAGCTGATTTCAGACATTTTGAGATTTTATTAATATAGAATTTCATCAACATTACATTAAATGCTTATCACCTGAGGCATCCTGTCCACTAAAAGTCACTTTAAGGTATCAACAATAAAGTGTGCAAAAGAACATTATTGAAAAATACCCAGTGGGGCTACACAAGGCAAAACCCCGGTTAATCCAGATTTTGCTTATTCCGGACATCCTCCGGTCCCATTTAGTCCAGATTAGCGAGGGTTTACTGCATATACACGCATAAACATACATTTATATATACACATAATCCTACCCATAAAATAGAGCCTGGCTTTGCTGGACCAATATTTCTAACTGAATTTAATTTGTAGCATAGGTTTTTCATTGTATGGGAGAGGATTGCATTTCATCACAGTATCGTCTGTTAGCCCACAATGTTCCTGCTGCTTTGAATAAATGCAATTTGTTTATGCCAGGCATTATGAACACAGCATTAGAAAAAATGAACTAATGCACTACAAAAGTTAACTTTTACAGAAATAATCACATTCTATACGATTTTACAGCAGCTGCCTACAATGTACCAAGCATAAGCTTAGCTGTAAGCTCAATGATACAACAGCTAGAGCTCCTCATTGAAGTGAATGAATTGAAATCTTAATTTAATGAAAATGCACTCCCATCTGCATGCCAAAAGACAATTATTAAAAAAACTGATGTCCATCACTATTTTCTCACAATAACCCTTCTAAAAAACTAATATCTAAGTAGATGATAGCCATCAGAGATATCTACAGTGAAACCCTGTCCCACAGCTTTGAGGGATAGAATAATTTTAAGAATAATTATAACTCAATCCTTCCAAATTTTACATATTTAATTAATCAACAACCGCTGGATCATTGAATTTTTAAATAAATTAATGTACAAACTGAGGTTCACTTAATTACAGAAAAACTGCTCCTTCCTAACAGAAAAGCTGTGAACAAATAAGCTATACATGTATATGCATGCATTCGAATTGTCGTTGCAAAACAAATAATTGTAACAAAGGTAGGTACATACCCAAATATATGAAAAATACATGACAGAAGAAGTAAGTTGTTGTCTGATCTCAAAAGCTACTAACTCCTTTGAACTTTTTCTACACTTCCCGAGGTTTTACCTTTAGTATTCAAAATTGAAATTGTACACAAAGTGTTATAGCAAATGCTAAATAAGGCCTGTCACTTGTGTCAACTCAGTTTCAATTCTACATAAATTGAAACAAAAAATGAACTGACTAGAAATGCAACATACTGTACACTAAATATGAGAATTAACAAAGGAGAACGATTGCCTCAAACAGTAAGCACAGGAGCCTTAATCTTTTTGCCTAAAAGACAACCAAGTAATGGGGACAGGTCAAATAACATCTATTTACATATCTTTCAGTTATCCTCAAAATTTAATATGCAAGTGTACTACTACAAAACAATTTGAATTGCTACCATTATAATGCATGGCATACATTTTTCAGCAATGACAATGGTCTAGCACTACCAGGAAACAAAGAAATATTTTTAGGAATGAAGAAACCACGTGATTATTCATACATTCACAATTAAGTTCATCATTTCAATGAGCTAGGTGAACCAGCTGCAAAGGTAAGTAACCTTGCTTTACAAAAATTTCAGCAAACTTCAAAATTCAAAAGCATAAATCGTGAAATAAAATTAAATTACAAGGATTTAACAGCTCTAGCTGGATGAAGAAAGTTGTAACTGATGGGGAAACATAAATTCTGGGGGCATAAAAGTGAGATTTCACTGCATGTGATAATTTGGACTCTCCCGAAAGTAGTCCCAGTGCCAAATTTAGCATATTAGTACCTTAAAATGGCATGCAAAACTTCATCAACAAACTATCACAATTGTCTACTCATTAAGAGTGAATTTACAGTAAATGCACTTACAATTTGTGTACAAGATGATTTCGAAGGTCTGGTGTCACCGACAGGTGCCATTCTTTGGTCCCTTGTACTGGGTTTGCAGTCACTTGTGCAGGTTGTAGCCCAGCAGGCAACTGAAGATTAGCGATGCGAGAGTCTGCTCCAGGACCACCACCACCAACCATCTGCTGGAATGACAAGAACTAATCACATCACTTGAGTGAGTCGGCTTTCAGTTTTGAGTAGCCATTGGAAAAGGAAAAATAAAAATACAAAATAAAAAAATTAAGGGAAATTTAGATAAATAAGCCAGCTGAATGTAATTTAACATTTTTATAATTAGCCAGTCACTCAGAAACTTACATTTCCAGCCTGATTTTGCTGCGGTTCAGGTCCTCCAAAAAGTGTGTTCTGCATGTTTCCAACTTGAATGCCGGATGATGCCTGTGGCTGACTTGTCTCAACCACTCCTGCCCCACTTGCAGTCACACCAGGACCTCCACCAATTGACATGGTTACATTAGGAGCAGGTCCTCCACTAGCCCCTCCAGCGGGTATTGATGTAGATGGCCCACTTGCGGGAGGAGGAGCTACCACCCTGATACCTCCAGATGCACCTGGCATGTTCGGAACACCACCAGGAGGAACACTGCTGACACCTGGCCCCACAGGAGGGCCTACCATTCTTGCACGAGATACATTTGGTAGCAAATTAGGACCTGGACACTGGATTCCGAGAGCATCATATGCTCTTCTTATATCTGATGGAGATGGGTTAGGCTGACTTGAAGCAACTAGAAAGGCAAAAAGTGCATTAAACAACGTACTTCCTTCTTTGTTTAACAAAGAAAAATTCAAAAATGAACTTACCATTTGGATTATTTCTGTTCTTGTCAGCTTGCTTTAGGGGTAAACAAACAGGACAGTCTGACCTCGAACAATGCTTCCAATGAGAAATGATTTGTCTGGATGATGAACAATGAGGTACAGAGCAGGCCTTTCCTGCTTGACATGTTGTCATATGGTTTAGAACATTCTTCATTGTCTTGCAATGAGGAAGTGTACACTGGAAAAAATGTTAAAGATGCAATTATAAAGGAAATACAGCGAGAGCCAGTTAGGTAGTACTGAAACAGAAATATTACCTGCCACACTTCTCCATTGGCTTGACTTTCCCTGCGTTGGCATTTATTTGCATGAAGGAGCAAAACAAGTTGCTGCTGGATAAGTTTTCTCTTTTCCGGGTCAGCTGTTGGAGTTGTACCTTGACTGGGGGTATTTCCAGGAGCAGCACCTGATGTTCCAGCTCCTGGTTGAGCAGGAGGACCTCCAGTAGGACCCTGCTGACCAGGGCCACCACCAGCTCCTGTTGGGACGGACATCTGTGATTGTTGGGCAGGTGAAGGAGCTGATGGTGGCGGTGGGCCAGTGGAAACTTGAGGACCACCCTGTGGTTGAGTGTGGACCACACCTACTGGATGGGCCTCCACCGTTCCTGGTCCTCCAAAACGGGTGGCCATTGTGATATTTGGAGCCACACTCCTCTGTGGTTGCATCCCACCACCTGGTGCCTGAGGACCATTTCCCGGTGATCCATAGCCATAAGGACTTGCAGATGCAACTCCTGGACCCATTTGGTTCATTGTTTGCATATTTGGTGCCTATAATATTAAATTTATAGTACAGTAACAATACAAAGAGTAGCACTTCAACACCAGCAAATGGCATACACTAGGTACTGAATTAACATTTGCTTGCACTAACCTGCATTCGTGGACCTGGTACTCCAAGACCCGGATGCACCACACCACCTGGATGACCAGGAGGACCATGGGTTTGAGAAGTTGGCCCCCGCAAATGCCCCTGGGCCATTGCTGCAGCAGCGACAGTCCTGGTCATTACGTGACCAGCATTTGACATTAGAGGTCCGTTTTGTAACCCCTGATGATGTAATGCATTCGGAGGAAGACCTGATGGAGGACCACCTGCTCCCATTCCAGAATTACTCCCTACACCATGAGTCATTCCACCAGCTCCTACTTGCTGCTGCTTTGCTAAATTGTTAGCAAGATTCCCCATGCTACCAGTTGAATTAGCATGGCTGGCCAATGAATTGGTCACTATCCCTCCACCCATACTGTTTGGAGCACTGGTTAGTCCTGCTGCAGCAGCCACTGCTGCCATACCCATAGCAGCCATGCTAGAAGCACTAGACATAGACATTGCAACACTATTTGCCACAGAAGACATTGTCATACTAGTTGGAGTTGCCATACTGCTAGCCATACTATTGGCCAGTCCAGTTATGTTACCCATTGAGTCCCTATCCATTCCAGGTGGCTGCGGAGCAGGGGGAGCTGATGTAGGTGGTCCTGCACCATGTCCCCCTGCTTTGCTTACTGAAACATTGGGAGGAGATTGTAGGCTATTTCCTGCACTATGAGGGCTTTTAGCTCCACCTAAGGTTGTGGCAGTGGCCATCCCAGGACTGGGACCTCCTACACCAGTGATGGAATTCGCTAAAGAATGAGGTGGTCCACCAGGAATCTTCCCCTGTGACTGCTGCATAAGAAGGGCAAGTGACTGCCTGTGGTTAGCCCCACTTTGATTACCCACTGGCAGTGAACCCTCCTGAGAGGACCCTGGTACAGTTCCAACCACAAGAACAGGTGTTGTGGAATCCACCGCACCATTCTGCATGCCTTTCCCTCCACCACCACTTGGTACTGAACCAGGTCCAGGACCTGTAGCAGGTGGCTTTGATGACTCAGAACTCCCCCAAGAACCAGAAGACATAAGCTCATCAGGAAGGTCATTTTCCAGATCGAACATGTCCGTGTTGGTAAATAGGTCTGCAATCATAAAAATAACCAATGAAATAAAACGTAGAACAAATTCAGTATCTTAAAAAATTTAGATCACTTAATCCATTTAATTGTGATACAATGTGTGTAAGAAATTTCTTAAATGACTAATTTCATTTTTATCATGCATTAAAATCCATTAAATATATGAAATAAACTGAAAATTGTCATGACGAGTCTCAGTCAACAAAGATATCAAAACAAAGAAAAGCACACAAGGTAAGCAAACGGAGAGTATTCACTTAAATAGAGACACAATTCAAAATAAATAAAAAAACATGCAAAGAAATTACAAAATAAAGTGGAGGAACACTAATAATAAGCAGTTATTAAATTTGCTAGGATAGGATCACCAGAATATGTTCATTACTATACGGTTAATAATAGAAAAACATGTTGACAGAGATACCACACATGGAAACATAAAGTAATTAAGATAGTATAATACACACAAATGAATGCCATCGGTAATGGATGTTAAATCTAATACCCAAAACTTGAGACAGTGACAAAATTCAGGCTCACAAACACAAGGAGGAACGAAAGAACATGAATAGGGAATCGAATAACCCTAACATACAAAATGCAGCAAAAACTACTCCAAAAATTATTTAATTGGTCATATTCACATCAACTATTCAGCAAAAACAAAAACTTCACGATCATTTCAAGCAAAAGTAAGTGTAAGGTAAAATTACAGGCAGGAATTTCAAAATAAACACCAATAAAAAAAATACACTACACATCTAGTAGTACATATCAAGGCAAACACGAAAAGTACGTGACAAGGCGATCGCAAATGTTATTTCTCCAGTTTTAAATTCAAACTTAATTCAATCACCATAAAAAGCACGAAAAGAGACAAATGTTAACTGAAAACATGTTAATAGAGAATCCAGAACATATAGTTTAACAATTATGGTCAACTCCCAAACAAATTAATAACAAAATGATACGTGTAAGTGACACTGTTAGCCATATCGGTGGTACACACGCACACATCTTACATGGGTAAATCTACAAAATATTCATTTAGCTTTTGTTATATTATTAACACTGTGAGTACACTAGGACACATCCTCCATGTATTTAGGCCACGCGACAGAGTGGTGTGCTATTTTGCATGTTTTACATATTTAAAATTACTTCTCTTAGGCAACATCCACTGCTGCTGTAGTTTTGGACCTCCCTCATTGTTTCCCAGAGTGGATGACAACCCGAAGTTGAAAGGATGGTGCATCAATATAGGTGAGATGGGCACTGTGGATGGTATACAATATTTGTATCCAAATTCGTATTTTAACTCCGGTACCAATGAGAAAATCCTACATATCCTCGAAAATAACGCTAAGTCCTGAACACCGCGAACATAAAAAATGGATATAATAGCAAAATGATAATTCCGATGCTGAAATGCCGACATTTGAGTTCCAGATCAAGGTATATCGTACCGAAAGATTCCACCTACATATGGATCGATCTGGACCATAAGCAGGTGAAACAGCAAACAATAATTTCATTATCCGGGTAGACCGGAACATTTTTACGAAGAACGAAATATAAATTTATTAATGCAGTAACTCATTGAAATTAATTAGATAACTAGGCACAAAATGAGCCTAGGAGCTCAAATCAATTGACAAAACACGGATTATATTCATAATATTGTGATATGCATTAATAATGATAAATAAGAACGTAACATAGTTAATTTCTTTACTACTATCCAGTCGTGGCGACCGAAAAACCAACATTAAAATCCATTTACCGAAGCATTGGCTCAAAGAGAGGCTGAGATTGATTACAATCAAAACGGTAACTCTCACTTTCAAAAACTTTTGTTTACAAAATAAAACATCGGCCACATGCTAATAATATTGATTCTACAAATACAGCTGCAGCATGTCCCTTCACCATGCAGAATAAGTTATCGAGAGAAAAACAAATTTATTAGAGCCTAATTTAAATCCTCACATCCATAAATGTCAAAACGGCAGAATCGAATGCTTGCCATGCAAATCATGCAAAATAATTAGTAAAACTCCAAATACCAAAATGTTTACTCCGATGCTGCAATATTTCTAGTTATTTTCGTTAACTACGTACAAAAGCGTCGAATGCCTATGTTTAAATAAGCAAGGCGGATTTAAATAATTCATAATCAAAATAAAAATTAACTTAAATGATATTTATGATAATTGCATATTTTATAATTTTTAATTGAACTATCTCTAAAATTCACAGAAACAATGTTAAACTCGAACAACATAAGTTAACACTTACATTGTGTACATGTATAACACCTGGTCATAACGTCATATGAGAAGGAACGCCTTCTTATTTTTTCACTTTAAAGCGACTAATAGAATTTTTTAAATTAATGTGCACTATTTTTCAGGCATAAATAACTTACCCGACGAGTCGGATGTGCCCTGAAACGGGTCTGCTAATTTTTGCCGCTTGCTTGGCGGCCCATCGACGAGATGATCAGCCATATCTCCCTGTTTACCAAGCCGTGCCTGCTACACAATATCCCATCTATTACGATATGATTCGGTCACACATGGCTTTTTCAAGATCTCACGACATAACCGACGCCTCAATTTTGATGTGCCGAAAGTTCGGTGTTTAATACACTTTTCAAGGCACATATTAGAAATACACCTTCAACCATGGGGCATAGCGAAGCCTAAAACTGGCCGATGAGCTTACACGGTACCCCGCACCATCTCTCCGACCAAGGAACTCCAACAATGATACCAATCCGAATCGATCACGATTTTTTCCTTTAAAAAGCTTTTTCAACACATCTCGACCAACTAGAATAGCACAATACACAATAGGTCACAAATAAGAACGGAAACTGCCAATATGAAAAGGAAGAGAAACGATAATTTCAAGAATAAACTCCAAATTTCCACAGAGTCCGAGTTAGTCAAAATGGCGGCTGTTGATGAAAAGTTTTTCTACGCTTGTCAGAAAATTTCCGACTATTAATGAGCCTTTTGCGCTGCCATTGGTCCACTCGGGACATGTGACCAAATACTGAATTCCTATTGGATACTCAGGTTTCCGAAGGGTTTACCTGACGTCATGTGCATCCACGAAGATTCACGAAGTGTAATTGCTCCAGCGGTAGGTATATCGAAGGAGTAATAAGTTAGTAAATGTAATGTGGAATTCGTGTTCGCGCAGGTAGTTCCGTGTTAAATCTCGCATACACGTAGGTAAGTGAATTCTATTATGGGAGATATTATTACGGAACAGAATAAACGTTTCAACGATGCGGAACAATAGTTTTTAAAAGATTTGACTGAAATACCTACGTAACTGCAGGCATCCCTCCGAAAGTTCCCTAAATATCGAGGCTTGTTTTTCCCCATACTTGATCCGGTGATCATATTCTGTAAGCAATTCCTTCTCCATTAATATTTTTAGTTGATAATGAATATTAGAAATTCTTTTCATGTTAATGCTCACTTCTCACCTTTGCATTATTATTTCAGTTTCTTTTCGTATTGATGTCTTTTTTAGTATTTCATTGTTAGATATAATACTGGAAGTCAAGAGGACGATAATCATGATAGAAACTGGAAAAATGTCAATATTTGCAACGTGGAGTATGTTACGCTGAGCTACTTGTTGCTTCACATTCTTCGTCCGCATGCTAGTTTGTAAATCAGCTGAATGGTGTATTTCATGAATAGGCTGAAGGCGAGTGATTCCTGATGGGTGGGTGTGGAAATAGATTAAACGTGAAGTGTAATGAGTTTAGTGTTTACTGCCAGGTACTGGTTTCAAAACAGTTGTGCAAAATGTCCTGTGTTAATTGGTTTTATGTTTGTGAGAGGATATTGATTAGTTATTTACTATTCCCGGATACCAGCAGTTTGTGATAACATCATGTAACGCTAGTTTTGCACTACGCCTATCGGGATGTCCAATAAATTTCATCTAAGTATGACACTTGAACATGTCGTATTAATTGCTTTCTGCTTAATTTCAAAAGCCTCCATGTTTATGAATACCTTCGTGTGAACTAATGCTCAGTTGTGATTGTACTTGACTGCTATTTTAATTACCCGGCCACCTTAGTATTGATGTATTGCAGTCTGGACTGCCGATTTGGGATCATTGGCCGCTCTACGTTTGACAACATACCGCACTATGTATCTCACGTGTTTTCCGCGCGCGCGAAGTAAGGAAGGTCAGGGTCACTTCGTCGTTGCAACGCCTCTACGGCGTGTTTCGGAACGATATCAAAGTTATTGACAGTTTCTTCCCTGTCTGCGGTTTATGAATATTAAAAACTTCTCTACATTCTTAGATGCATGAAAAACTCTAAAAAGTATCAATTACTGCCCTTCCGTTGATTTTACTCACTTTATGTAAGTTAAATTCGAGGTCGATCTCCCGTTTGATTTTTAATCATCCCTTTCTACTCAGTATCTTATTACGTGATGAATTAAAGTGTCAATATGGCGTGCACTTCCATCATCTTACTTTGTATTAACAATGAAATAGCTCTATGCCGGAGTTGGTTGTGGTACTTGTTTTCGAATAACGTGATTTGATTTCTATCTATCCTTACGTTACTCTTGTCATCCGGAATAAAGTAATTCGTGGTTTGTAAACGGTCACCGGAGATGTTATAGGTTTGTAACTTTGTTGGATAGTCGGAAAGGGATTTATGGACGTTTCCTAATTTCCAATCTCTGTAAAATACTTGTGCAAATTTTATTTATCAACTGTGTATATTTCCCGGAAAGTTGAATCGATAGCTCCAATACAGACTCCGCTGTACTGTCTACGTATTTGCATTTGGTGTATACAGGTATCTGTACCTGAATATATTTCCGCCGTCTTATGTTTCAAATTCTCTCAAAGTGAAAATCCCTATTGAGAAGGATCTAGTAAAGCCAAAATTTTTAGTGAACTGTTTACCGTATCAGCTGAACATTCGGGTTTTAATTGACATTATGCATTTTATAGACAATTGGCTATGTCAAGTGTTGCTTGTTGTTATGTATTTATGGCAGTCCATTCCGGGATAATAAATGCGCTAAAATAGATGACCTCTGGTCCATTACTGCATTCGGCTGTCCGTTTAACAATAGGCATTTCCTACATTTGACATCTTTTGAATTCCCATTTTATCATATGTTTACTGCGATTGCACTTTACGCGGTACAACGGTTACTGTCTATGTGGATTACTTGGAGTCTAAAGGCTCCAGTTCCAGTCAGTGAATGGACTATTGGCGTAGGAAGGTTATTTGCTAGATATTACCGGGCAGCTCCGTATTCCATCAGCTTTGTATACAAATTATTTGTGTGATTTTGGGGAAGTCGAGAGTATTATTGTCGGTAAAGAGTACGACTGGGTTTGACAACACTGGTTAGTAGTATCTAGTTGCCGTTTGTCCGTCTGCGGATTGCAATAAAACCGTTAACGGTAATCGGCCAGAAGGAAGATATGGTCGGTGATGGTGTTCAGCTGCTATTAAGCCGGATGGCGTGTGAAATTGATACATTAGGGTGCAATATAATATGGTGAACTATTATTATGAACTACTCACACACGGTTTTATCGAGTGCAACATAATCAGGGAGCAAAGTGGCACGGGGGCCAGATTCATCACGGTAATGTCCAGTAAGCATTTGGGGACGCATTACTTCTCCCCCTTTCTTGTATCATAGAAGAAAACAGGTCACACCGGAAGCTTATGATGGATGAGTGTCCGTGTTAAATGTCCATTAATCCCGTTCGGTTAAAATCGATTTATATTTATTTTATTAAGAACAGTGTATACATCCACTGTCCTTTATTATCGTGCAACTAGTTTCAACGCTTAGGCGTCATCATCAGGTACAAAAATCATGGCTTTGTACCTGATGATGACGCCTTAGCGTTGAAACTAGTTGTACGATAATAAAGAACAGTGGATGTATACATAGTGTTCTTAATACAATAAATATTGAACATGAACTTCCACAAAGTTGAGCTTAAAGCAATAGAAAGCACACAAATCGATTGTCATAAATTGAGCTCTGTTAGTTTCTAATTTTTTTACCTCTTTATGACTGAATTCTATGCATTCTAACTACAATCTCAAAATCTAATCCAAGTTAATGCACACCCACCCGCATATATTTTTCAAATTATGTGAATAGAATAAGAATCAAATGCAAAAATCTAAAAAAGAGATTGCAGGGCTGCTCATCTGGAATCTTTTAAATGTAAAACATTTGTGGTATGGACCATATCCTAACAGTGTTACATCGTATTGTGGATGAAATTCATCCCAAATAATATGGAAACTCAGGTAGTATCCAGATTTGGGTTCTAATATACTGTGTGTGCTCTTTGAAAGTTTAAAGGTATTGCAGAGTAGTTCATATTAATATTTCAGTTAATCAGGTGACAATAATATCAAAAGTGGAATTTCCTTTGTCATATTAGGGATCTAACCTGTGAAGATTGTCTATTTCTCAAGCCTTTAAAATTGCCACATCTACTTGTGTTTAGTTTATATTTATTGTAGAGACAATCACACTGGAATCAAAACTGGCTTGCATATGGAGTCATGCAAAGAATCCTTTAATAACAAAGGGGCTATCTTGCCATGAATTTCCATAGTCTGTAACATGATTAAGGTCACACAGTTGTATATTTCTGATAGCTAATATTATTTGGTAATATACCATGTAAGGTAGGTATTGAATGGACAGTACTTAACACCACTATATTTATTACTCTCACATAATACTGCACAATTTGACATCCCACGTTATAATAAACACTTAGCCAATCCTGCATATGTTCTAGCTCCCTTCATTCCATCCAACATGCATTTCCTTTTCCTCTCCCTCTATTTCTTGCCTAATGTGCTCCTATCTATCATTTTCCAGTATTACATGTATCCATAGTCAATCTAAGTCTTATGCATCAACATTTTCTTCCTCTTTTGAATTATTCCAATCAAAGCTCTCTCTTCCTACGACTAGCAATTCATTTGATTTCTTATCCATCCATTTAATCTTTTCCATCATCCTCTATACCCACATCTCGAAAGGCTCCAATTTATGCCTATCAATTTGCAACCACAACTGTTTCTGGTTCATACAAAACCACTCTGTTGCAAGGTTTTTGTCTTTTTAACTAATTAATATCTCTTTCATCAATTCCCTCCTCTTTGGTAAAGCTTCTTGTACTAATGCTTAATGGCCTGTTATTTATGTTTAAAGAATGGCACACTAATAAAGGTAATTTTACATCGAGGAATGGTCGATGCAGTACGTCGAGGTCGAGTCCAGGGGGTAGAGCATTGAACTACTGACCGGTGGGTCCCAGGTTCGATTCCTGGGAAAGGCACTCTGGGCACCTGCAGCTCCACCCAAGCTGTGTGATTTTTCGGGTACCAGGTCTTCCTAAGAAACCATAACTGGCACAGGGAAAGGAACAGCCCTCCCTACCCTGATGTGTGAATATTTTCACACCATCGGGCTTAGTACTGGGTGAACTCTACCATCACCTACTAAACTGACCTTTGGGTTGATTACTGTGTTTTTTTTATATATGAGGGTATTTCAGAAAGTGAGGTCCAATTTCTAATAAAAAATAAACCACCACAGACTTTAATTAATTTCTTACATTCATGTATATTTGTTTTCATAGTTTCCATTTTTGTTTAAACATGTCATTGTCATTCCACACGCTTGTGTTGTCACCTGCAGCAAAGTGCTTGCCCCTGAGAAACTAGTAGGCAGCAGAACAGGTGAAAATCGGTTGGTGCCAAGTCTAGGCTGTGTGGTGGATGTTCAATCCAGTCTTCACAAATCTCTCCATCCAAACTTTTGGCTAAATCTTCTGTGATCACTGATGGTTGGCCTGATCGCAGTTTGTCATGGGCATTTTCCTGTCCGTCCTTTTAAGCTCTCGCCTATTTACTTTGAAAACTATGTTAATGAGACAATGATTATTTTCTCATAATCCCAGGGACATTGGAATCTTCTAATTGATCAAATTTAAAATGCAGTAGTTACAGCACACACATTCATAATAATCTTTCTCATAGTAATGCCCATTATAGTTTGGGGATTCAGAAGCTGATAAGTTCCCTCAATATAAATGAAAGATTAAGGTGTGGTGCGGAGGAATTGTTCCATAATAACAGAGACGAAGACTATTAAAGTTACTGTGTTATTAATTGGAAAATTGTAATAGTCTCTGTTATTAGTTGCTTAAATATTAGGTGTGCCTGATATAGCTTTATTCAATGAAATAACATGAGATTTTGGTTATTACCACCTGCTTTAACTCTCTTAGTTAGGAGAGAAGTTTAGCAGGAGAAGGAGCAGGAACCAGATGAAGTGTACCCTCAGCTTGCTGGAGCAATGGCTCATGCAGGAGGGTCTGTTACCTCCACTCTTAGTTTTGTGTTATTCAACACAACTAAGAGTGGAGCGTAGGGGCTTGGTGGATGAGAAAATCTGCAGGGGGTGGAGACAGTTGGAGAGAGGGAGTTTCACTGTTTGCTGTCGAAATGGGAGTCGTGGATTTTCCCATTCACCCAGCCCATACCCTCCAATCTTAGTTTTGTGTTGAACAACCTTTCCCCTATAATAGAAAAATATCTTGGAATCACTTATGCCTCATCCCTCAACCTGTCTCTGTCCCCTTCCCACCTAACCCGTCTTTATGCTTCCCTCCTCCCTACCACCAGCTACCTGCTGCCTTCCTTTCTGTCCCCACCTACCTTACTCCTGTTCCTCACTCCTTCCTTCCTCATACATGTATAAATATGATGCAGTCACTATTTGACATGCCTTATACCTGCTAGTGCTTCTGTGAACCAAAACTGGCACTTAAGGCAATTTAGATTATTGGGAGCAGTGAGAGATTGGAAGATGCTACAGCTTGCACCATGTGTTTCTAATTTTTCACAACTAGCCTAAGGCACCTGATGATTGAAACCTATTCACAACCCTACAGGTTTTGATAGGTCTCCTTTTCTTTGGAAGAAATACTGCTATGAAAATAATGCCACATCTGAGATTTAAACCTGGACTTACATCATGGCTAACTAATGTACTAACTGTCATGCCAGCAGGTTGGTTAAAAGCTAGCTGTATCCTAGCAGAATGATAGCTCTCGCTATATACTAACCTGGATGTTACAAGAGTGTGGTTTATATTATTACAGTAAGATTGTTGTCCAAGGCTACGGTTTATACTACTTAATGTTTTATCTGCTGGACAAATAAAATGTTATGGTAAGTCTGAAAACAGATTTTAAATCACTACACATTATGTGACTGCTGTTAAAATGAGGATGGTATATATTTAACGAACAGTAGTCTAGGCAAAGGTATCTCAAAAGCCACAGAAGAAACTATAGGACAAGGAAACCATGGATTACAGACGAGATTATTAGAAAGATATATGATATAAGTAAATGGGAGAATGAAATACAGAGGTAGAAGGAAGTATTAAGAATTAATTAATTAATGGAGACAAGTAACAAATAGAGCAAAAGAAATATGATGGGAGATGTACTGCGAGGATATGGAAAGTTTGCAGAGAAAGGGTGAAATGAGGGCACTATTCAGGAAGTTAAACACATAGGCCAGAAGTAAGAAGGGAAAATCCATGTTAGCAATCAGAGATGTCTGCTAAAATACTTGTTGAACAATAAAATATCCAAGAGAGATGTAAGGAATACAAAGAAGAACAATATGGTATAAAACTTATGCCAGCAAGGTTAGACATTAAAAGAGAATATGATGTAGATGAAGATTATTAGGTCCCGGCTTGCTTGATGGTGAGATAAAGAGGGAATTGAAATCGAATAAGGCTGTGAGGGTAGAAAACATTCCTATGGAACTACTTAAAGGTTAATGAAAATGTGGGAAGAGGCTTTATGGACTAATTCATTGGCCTGAAGATTTTGTTATATCAGTGTTAGTTCCTACCCCAAAAAAGGGAAAGGCATTCAAATATTAGAACCATAAAAACAATGTTTGGCTCTGCACTCAGCTTAAGTGGTACTTTAGTTAATAAAAAGATGGAGAGGAGGACAAATGATTACTTGGAGAATCACCAGTTGGGATTCAGGAAGGAGAGAAATACACATGCTAATAGAAAGGAGCATCAAGTACAATTGGGATGCATGCACCTGTTCCATAGATTTTGAAAAGGTGTTTGAAAGAGTGAGTTGGGTAGAATTAAGATATCTATTAGAGAATTTAGGAGTAGGAAAAGAAAGGAGACTTATCCACAATCTGTACATGTATCTGACTGCCAAAGTGGGAGTGGCAGATGGAGAGTGAGGATGGGTGCCAGGAAGAGGAGTAAGACATGGGTGTCCGTTACCACTGTACTGTTCAATGTGGAAGAAATGGTTAAAGAGGCATGGGAAGAACTGGTGATAGGAATGAAAGTCATAAAAGATTATATATAAATAGAAAGATTTCATAAAATCAGTTGGGTTTGCTGATGATCAAGTTTTAGTTAATCAGTCAGCCAAGGGATTGCAAGCATTGCTGAGTACATTGGAAATTCAGTGCAATAGATATGAGATGAGAATAAATGTAAATAAAGATATTTGTAGTCTGTATGGTTTTCCAGAAAGAGAAAGGTTAAGTGAAATGTTAAAAAAAAAGGTCAAAAACTAGAGAATGTGGAACAGTTAATGTATCTCAGAGATGTTTTGGTCCAAAATGATGAAAATAGAAGAAGAATAATTGTGTTTGGTAAAGAAGCTTTCATGATGAGAGAATTGATGGCAGGGACATTGAGGATGTTAAGAAAAGGCCGGCTGAAACTGTTTAGGGCTTAGTTATGTGCTGTGCAGAAACATAGTGATTGAAGCAGAATGATATGCATAGATTGAAGGCTTTTGAAATGTGGGTGTGGAGACAGTTAAGTGAACAGAAAGGAAAACAAATGAGGAAGTGTTGGGTATGGTGGGGGAGAGGACAGGATTGTCAGGAGGAATCATAAAGGAGACAAAAAATGAATGCAAAGCATGTTGATTGGTAATGGAATGGATGGAAGACTGTGATAGAGGGGAGAATGTTAGGCAAAAGAAGAAGGGAGGAGGGAAGTATGTAGAGATGAAGATTGGCTTGTTTTATAGTAGGATGTTGGGTTGCATTTCATTAGAAGAGACAAGAGAACTATTTGGTAGCTTGTGCTCGTCCAAACCTACCTTAACCAGTAGACTTTTATGAACCCAGGGACTAACCACTGCTACACAAATGCCTAATACAAAGATTCATTCCCTAGTGGTCCCTTTTATGATAAATTATTTTTCTGCCCTATATATATTCTGCCTTCCTTCATGCCATCCAAAATTTTCTCTCTCATTAACCCAAGGTTCTCTCCTGTATAGCAGTCTTAAGTATGCAATTCCCAATTTTTGTAATATCATATCCTCATGACTGTCCTAATTCTTGATCTTCTACTTGTACTGCAGTAGAAAACGTCCAGTTTTAGGTCAAGTCACATACCCCACCAGTTTAGTCCTTTTATCTGCAGTTTTTTCATAAATTGTGCCTAATTTACCATCAACACCTCAATATCTATGAAATAAGCATAAGTGTCAAGGTTGTTTTCTGTAATTCTTTCCATCGGTGATTTCACTACTGCTGCACATTGTGCATGTCATTATCCATTCTTAACAAACTGATCATCTCCTAAGTAATCATTTGTCTTCTTCACTATTCTTCATTGATGATCCTTTGCTTCTAAATATAAAGATAAATTAATAGTGTTTTAATCTGCATTTACTGCTGCTTTTTTCTGTTTTGTAGATAAGAATTATTACTGCTTTTGATCAAACTATGTATTCATGGCATAGATGTGCCCATTAAAATTCTTGTTTACTTTTTTCCAAAGAGGCCAGTATTTTATAGTTTTCTATTCCCTCAGCCATGTGTGATTTCTTATCCTATCTTGCTATTTCTATCAGAACACACAAAGCTTCAAAGGGGAATAGAGAAGCCTCATTATTTTCAGTCTTGTAAAAATATTTTATTATTTCCACATATTAGGTTTATTATCACTTCACTCCCCCAAAATGATGATTATTGACTATTTTGTATGCCTACATACCAGTAAATTCAAAGCTTGAAATGGATATAAACATGTTTATGATAGCAGTCATTAATGAGTGATGAGAAATCATGCAGTGGAGTAATATTAACATTATTACAACTATGCCTTCATTGATCTGGAATTTTAATGCAATATGCATTGTGACATATACCAATTTGAAAAAAATGGGTAATCTCTTTTGTTACTTCACTACTGGAAGCTACTAATTGCAGGCTTTTTTAGCATATTTTAAGGATATATTAATGTGATATCATACAGAGAAAATGTTTAAAAGAGGCTTCGACATAATGTAATTTTTTTAAAATAGTTTGTATGTAGCCTAATAGTTCCAGGTACTGGCACCAACCCCTGTTAAACCTTTAATTTTTACCTATAATTTTTCATTTACCTGTGATAATGTGCAACTTGGTAGGGCAACTACTATTACTTGAAGTGGGAAAGTCTGGAGCTGAAGGTCACTGAAAATAACACGATTGAAATATTATTAGTTTAAATACTATATTGGTACATACCAATTGAAAAGTAAGATCAGCATCGGTACTACAGGAAACAACCAGGATAACCTGTCTAGGTA